>PVJS01033030.1:0-22410 GCA_004027185.1 Glis glis | reverse complement strand
TAGGAGGGGAGGGCACAGGGAGGGAGGACAAGGGGAGGAGTTAGAGGGGAGGGCACAGGGAGGGAGGACAAGGGGAGGAGGAGGGTGTGGAGGAGGAGGAGGAGGCAAATAGTGCCTGTATCATGGGGTTATTGAGAAGACTAAGGAAATTACAAATGTAGCATTTATATATGTATGTATGCATGTATGCATGTATGCATGTATGTAGGTATGTATGTATGTATTTTTGCGATACTAGGGATTGAAACCAGGAGAATTCTACCTTTGAGCGACACCCCCAGCTCTATTTTTTTTTTTTTGCGGTACTGGGGATTGAACCCAGGGGCATTCTACCTCCGGGCTACACCCCCAGCCCTATTTTTTATTCTTTATTTTGAAACAGGGTCTCACTAAGTTGCAGAGGGCCTCACTAAGTAGCTGAGGCTGGCCGCGAACCTGCGATCCTCCTGTCTCAGCCTCCCAAGTACTTGGATGACAAGCGTGCGCCACCACGCCTGGCTTCAGCTCTGTTTTTTATTTTTATTTTGAGACAGGGCCTTGCTAAGTTGCAGAGGCTGGCCTCAAACCTGCGGTCCTCCTGTCTCAGCTTCCCAAGTACTGGGGTGACAGGTGTGCGCCCCTGCTCCAGCTACGAATGTAACATTTCTTAGATCATTTCCATTATTCCAGGCCTGGTTATTTTCAGGCATAAAAGGCGTCTGTGGTCTCTCTCTCTCTCTCTCTCTCTACTTATTGGAGACCAGAGGATCCAGGTTCGCAGCCAGCCTCAGCTCATGCTCTCTCTCTCTCTCTCTCTCTCCCTGTCTCTCTCTCTCTCTCTCTCTCCCTGTCTCTCTCTCTCTCTCCCTGTCTCTCTCTCTCTCCTTAGTGAGGCCCTCCACAACTTCATGAGACCCGGTTTCAAAATAAAGTATAAAAAATAGGGCCGGGGGTGTAGCGCGGAGGTAGAACGCCCCTGCGTTCAATCCCCGGTACCGCAAAAAAAAAAAAAAAAGCGTCTGTGGTCACGGACATTTGCAGGAAAGTCTCCCCGCCTGGAAACACGGATTCCTCTGAGCTCCCTCCTTTACTTCCTCTCCCCCCTCCCCTGAACCCTTGCTCAAGGCTCCTGGGCCCGCCAGACTCCAGGTAGAACAGCCCACTACCCCTGCCTGCCAGGAGGGCCTGCTTGGGGACAGGGACAGGTCCCCAAGCCCGGAGTGTGTTTTGGGGGAGGGAAGTGTGATTTGAGGTCTGGGTCCAGGAGGATGGGCAGGGAGGCAGGAGTAGGGGATGCTGAGGAGGGGGGCAAGGCCACGGAGGCCAGCTGGTCCCCTGCTGACACCTAGCGGGCAGACCGAATTATAGTCCCTTTTGCCAGGACTTCTACCCCATCAGCCTCATGCAGGCTCAGAGACTGCAGCAACCTGCCTGGAATCACACAGCATGTTCGCTGCCCCAAGAAGGCTCAAAGGACCCAAGACACCGTTTATGTGTGTGTGTGCGTGTGTGTGCATGTGCGTGTGTGTGTGTGTGTGTTGTGTGTGTGTGTGTGTGTGTGTGTGTGTGTAGCACTGAGGATGGAGACCAGGGCCTCGTGCACGATTAGACCACTGAGCTACACCCTGACACCACCCCCAAAGAAAACACTGGAAAGGAGTGTTTTGATTTTTTGTATGTGTTTGTTGGCAGATAACTGAGTTGTGAGGTGAAGTAAGGGGTCTCCAGGGCTGTCCTCCTCCTCCAGGAAGCACGCGCTACCACGCCCGGCCCAAGTTCTTAAGCTCACCACATAACAAACACACTACTCAGTTCTTAACTCACTACTTAAGCTTAAACTCACTACTTAAGCTTCTGAGGCGCACGACTCATCAAGATCGCTTTGGGCTAAAAAGCTTCCCTGGTTTCCGGCAGTGGGCAGTGTTGAAATAGAGAAATTTTTTTTTTCTTGGTACTGGGGATTGAACCCAGGGGCATTCTACCTCCGAGCCACACCCCAGCCCTATTTTTATTCTTTATTTTGAAACAGGATCTCACTAAGTTGCGGACAGCCTCACAAGTGGCTGAGGCTGGCCACGAACCTGCAATCCTCCTGTCTCAGCCTCCCAAGTACTGGGATGACAGGCATGCGCCACCACGCCTGGCTCAAAATTTAAAAAACAAAAGAAAACCTACAAAAAGGTCTGAGGGTGCAGCTCAGCGGTACAGTGCTTGCCTGACCTGTGTGAGGCCCTGGGTTTAATCCCCAGTACTAAATAAATAAATATCTAAAATTAAGTGGGGGCCAGGCTCGTTGGTGCACGCCTGTAATCCTAGTACTTGGTAGGCTGAGACAGGAAGATCCCAGGTTGGAGGCCAGCCTCAGCAATTTGGTGAGGCCTTCTGCAACTTGGTGGGATCATGTTTCAAAATAAAAAATAAAAAAAACTGGGAGTGTAGTTCCGAGACAGACAATGATTTGAGCTGAAGTAAAATGGCGATTCTCCGCTCCGCAGAAATTTAGATGATAATCTTAAGAATAATTAATATCCTGAGATGCACCAATAATAAAGTAGTTTGGCTTCTGGATGGATTTGTGAGCCCCCCCTTTTTTTACCTTGATTTTCTGTTAATAGAAGGTGTCATTCACAATATAATAATAAAGAGTGTGTGTTGAGAGATGTTTTATATTTATTTTTCCTATAGGTTCTTTTTTTCAGTTTCCATTGCGTGAAGAGGAAGGTCCGCATCAGGAATTACAAGCGATATTACCTTAGAATTACACTGTTCGACTGCTAAGTGACCTCTTCCTGTTGGTTTCTGTAGTGTAGCGGTTATCACGTTTACCTAACACGCAAAAGGTCCCCGGTTCAATCCCGGGTGGAAACATACATCACGGTGCATGCTTTACTTCTTTTATTTACTTATTTTTATTTATTTATTTATTTATTTATTTAATTATTTATTTTTGCGGTACTGGGGCTTGAACCCAGGGGCATTCTACCTCCCAGCTACCACATCATGGTGCATGCTTTACTTATTTTATTTACTTATTTTTATTTATTTATTTATTTATTTATTTATTTAGTTATTTTTGCGGTACTTGGGCTTGAACCCAGGGGCATTCTACCTCCCAGCTACACCCCAGCCCTATTTCTATTCTTTATTTTGAAACAGGGTCTCACTAAGTTGCCAGGGTCTCACTACTTGCTGAGGCTGTCCTCAACCCTGCGATCCTCCTGCCTCAGCCTCCCAAGTACTGGGATGACAAGCGTGCGCCACCACACCCGGCTGCATACTTTTATCATAGACTGCTGCAAATTGTTTCAGACTGCCTGTGATGGCCATTCTAGCTCGACTTATGTTTCTCTTCCTCTTGCCGGTGAGGAAGATTTAAGAAAATTTAAAAGTGATTTGAAAGTAATTAAACAAACTTTATCTCGAGGTCCTTACTAGAAATACTCTATAAAAGAAGTTGCGTTGGCCGGGAATCGAACCCGGGTCAACTGCTTGGAAGGCAGCTATGCTAACCACTATACCACCAACGCTTATGCGGTGCAGCGGCTTCTCCAGGTTCCTTTAATAGAAGTGGCATCGGCGCCACTGGACGCTATCAAGCAGCGTGGGGGTGTCTCTCTCTAAAATTCCCCACCTATACCGGAAGGTGCCGCCCGCAGCGTGTCCGACGCCTCACTCTTTCCCCCAGCGCCGCGGCCGCGTTGGTGCCGCCCAGCGCTATCCAATCACAGCCCGCCGCCTGGGCAGCTCAACTTCCGGGTCAAAGGGTCCTGAGCCGGCGGGTCCCCCGTGTCCGCCGCCGCCGCTGTCCCCCGCGCCCGCCACTTCCGGGGCCGCAGTCCCGGGCATGGAGCCGCGAGCCTGAGGCGCCGCCGGCCCCGGGACGCCCTCTCCAGCCCGGCCGCCGCCCCGCGCCCCGGTAAGCCGCGCCCGCGCGCCCCGTCCCGCCTCGCCCTGACCCGCAGCCCGCCATTGACCGGCCCCGCCTCGGCCGCGACCCTGGACCCGCCATTGACCGGCCTCCCCGGCGCCCCCGCCGCGGCCTCCCCGCACTCTGGCTCCGCCATCGGCCGCTCTCTGGGTCTTTCCAGCCCTTGCCTCGGTTTCCCCTCCATCCGGGGTTCCTTCACACCTCCTTCCCCACCCTGCTCTCTCCCCTGGCCCGGCCATCTCTCGGCCTCTCCCCTTTCCGGCCCGGCTCCCCCGTCCATCCCCGCGCTGCCCAAGCCACCTGACTCTGCCCCCTTCCGGGGCGGCCGCGCCCAGGATCGCGCTCCCTGCTGCAGACCTTGACATCGTCCCCGCGTCCAGCCGGCTCCCGAGGTCCCGACCTTCTCCCCCTCCCCATGCAAATCCTGTCTGCAAGACCGGCCATTTCCTTCGACCTGCGTCGTGCCCCCAGCCCCGCGCCACGCCCCGGGCTTGATCGCCCACCACCTCTAGTCCTAGTCCTCAGTCCCACCTTCCCGCTGGGTCCCAGGCCTGTCCTCCCGCCCACTTTCTCCCCACACAGCCTTAGACCAGCCACGATTCTTCCCCATCGATGCTGCCACTAAGCCATCGCAAGTGGCCCATTCCTCAACCCCCGCCCCGGGGCCCTGAAGAAAGTCACTTGTCTCAGCGGCAAGAACGAACCTGCTTTCCAGGAGCTGGGACTAAAGCCCAGGAGGTGTGGACTGTAGTCACCAATCCTTGTAGTGCTCAGCTGGGTCCTGAGGGAATTTGGCACTGTGGACCGGCTTCTCTCCTAGGTGCTTAGCGAGCTCTGAGGCATAGCTGGTGGTGTAACCAGGTAGAGAGGATTAGATTCCCCGCAGTCTGGGGTTCCCTGGTGGAGATCGAGCAAGCAGGAGAGAGCGCTGAGCACCCAGCCCCTCCAGTAGCCCACACCTGTAACGACACCTCTGTTCTATCAAGGTCTGTGTCCCATGTCTACAGTTGGAATGGAGGCTCCTTGGACCCTCTAGAAGGTCAGTTGTCCTGGGGTCGAGCGGCCAGGCAGGCTTGGGTGTGGCTGGTGGGATTCTTTTGCTTGCTCTGGGACCAAGAGAGTGACAGGAAATGCCTTTCTGCGGTGGCCGGGTCACTGCCCTCGGGGCTGCAGTTTTCTGTGCATCTGCTGGAGACTTTTCTTTCCATGCATGGACCCCTCCTGCTGCGCCTGGTCAGAGTGCGCTGAGGAATTCAGGGGGGACGGGGAGGTGCTGACCCAGCCCGATTCAGCGGAGGTGTGGCTGCACCCCCACACCTCGCACAGTGCCTGGCACTTGGTCAGTGATTGGTGAGGATTCCGGTCTGAAAGGGACTTTAGTTCAATTCCCTCTTTGGTGTGATTTTTAAATAACCTGTTCAGTTGACAGAACTAGCGGTCGTTCATTCTGTCCTGTGTCAGGGGCCGTGTCATAAAAGCTTTACATGTGCCATCCCACTTAACCCTCATGGTCGTCCCATTTTACAACTGGGGGAATTGAGGCACAGAGCGGTTGGGTGGCTGCCCCAAGGTCACACAGCCCAGAAGCAGCTGGGCTGGGATTCGAACCCATCTCTCTCTGACATGGCAGTCCACGGTTTTTACCACGGGACAGAGAGTGCAGTCAGTGCCTCTCGTGGTGACATTTTGCTTCCCTCTTCTGCTCGACACTGTCCTGTGTCTAAGTACTAATACTTTAAGCATCTAGACGGCAGCCCAGGCTGGGGCACGGCTCTTTTGAGAAGGAGGCTGGGCGGTGCCTGAACCAGGGTTCCCTTTGATTTTAGGCAACACTTAAGAGAGGACAGGGACCTGTGCCTTCCACCCACACTGTCTCAGAGTGCTTCCTGGGTGCCAGGCATGGTTGGGTTCAGGGGATGCCACGGGAAGAGGGCGGATGTGGGCCTGCCCTGTGGGCCCCTAGGCGCTGAGACACCGCAGCCAGCTCCCCCTCTGGGCAGTGTCCCCGGCCTCTGCCACTCCAGGCCAGGCGCTCCCCCAGTCACAACCACCACATGGATTCTCAGACGTCATCCAGGTCTCCAGGGGGCAGAAGCATCCCAGCTGAGACCCCTGCTCCCGGGGGAAGGGTGGCACGGAATTGTTCTCCTGGCCAGTGTTCTTGTCCAGGTGTGGTGACAGGGTGACGGGTGGCAAGGGCTGGCTGAGTGAGGAAGGGTAGCATTTGTAGTGCTTTGGGGCCCAGTGGATCAAGAGGAGCAAGTGACACAGAATGCAGGGGCGGGCGTCCCAGCAGAGGGAGCGGCCAGCGTGCGTGCTGGGAGGCGGGAAGGGGCCGCTGGGTTCAGGGGAGAGGAAGAAAGTGTGGCAGAGGTTGTGAGAAGGGGAGCTCATGCAGGCCATCAGGCAATCACAGTGACGGGTCTGGGTGACAGTTCTGTTTCTGGCAGAAGTCATTTGAACTATTTCTCTTAGGGATCATTTAAAACTCCTGGGGATTTTTTCTTTTAAGTTATAAGATGAGCCTGGCGTGGCAGTGCATGCCTGTAATCTGGTACTTTGGAGGCTGAGACAGGAGGATCGCAGGTTCAAGGCCAGCCTCAGCAACTAAGTGAGGCCCTTAGCAACTTAGACTCTATTTGTATGGTGGTGGACACTTGTAATCCCAGTACTTGGGAGACTGAGACAGGAATATTGCAGGTTGGAGGCCAGCCTCAGCAATTTAGCGAGGCCCTCAGCAACTTAGAGAGACCCTGCTTCAAAATAAAAAAATGAAAAGGGCTGGGGGCGTAGCTCACAGGTAGAACACCCCTGGGTTCTGGCCCTTATAACACACAGTTATAGGATGTATTTGGGCTCATGGTGCTGGTCCAGGGCCGAGGGGCTGCAGCTGGTGGCGGCCTCCTTGCTGGCAGTGGGCACAGTGCGTTGTATGGCGAGTGACAGGGAACCGGCTCCCGGGGTTGTACCTTGAGGAGACCTCCGCACCCTCTGGCATCTCAGGGCAGGGTCCCAAGCCTTCACAGCCTCGGGCTGTGCTCGGCACCGGGTGTCCCCGACGCCAGGAGCAGCGGGCAGCGGGCGGGGGCGAGAGCGCGCCCTCCCTGCCCGCCGGGACTGCAGCCCCGTGTCCTCTGCCGCGCAGGCCCCCGCCCTCCCGAGGTCAGCTGAGCGGTTAATGCGGAAGGTTAAGAAGTTGCGCCTGGACAAGGAGAACACAGGAAGTTGGAGAAGGTAAGGGCAGGCCTCGGCACTGGGGTCGGGATGTGACGGGTCCCTGGTTGGGAGCCGAGGCGGGAGCGGCTCCGCGTTGCGCTGGCTCCGTCCTGCTTGTTCTGCACGAGGAGGCAGCAGGCTTGGCACAGGGTCACCCCCTCTGCACGGTGGGTCACTCTCTAAGGTGGGATGTCCTGGACCTGCAGGGTGCTGAGCCGCGTCCCTGGTCCCCACCCACTATATGCCAATAGTGTGCCCCCCAAGTCACGACAGGTGTAAATGTCCCCAGACAACAACAAGCGTCTGCGGGCCAGACGTGCCCTCGTGAGAGCCTTGGGCTCCTGGAGCTGCGCACACTTGGACGCTGCTCCCCTTGCTCCTGGGTGACCAGGTGGGGCCGCCATTCAGCCCAAGCCCTACTTCCAGTCCCCGGAATGAGCGTAATCGCAGGGCACGCCTCCCTGGGTCGCGGTAGGCAGTGACTGCGCCTGCCCTGCAGGGCCGGGGTGCTCGGCGGGTTCCGCGCCTGGGCCTGGTGCGGGATGAAATGACCGAGCCAACCAAGCCCAGCCCTGGTCTTCTCATAGTCCTAGTGCACTTCCTCTCAGTGACACGAGGAGCGAGGAGCGAGCGGGGAAGCAGGAGGGGACTGGGGAGACAGGAGGACGGAGCGCTGTGACTCCCCCGGGCGCAGGTTCTGAAGACTGGCCACCCTGGGGTGTCTGGTGGGCACATGCACTAGGGATCGGTGGCCAGTGGCGTCTGCTAGGGCGCCAGGTCCCAAGTGGTCACAGGCTGCAATCCAGCTGCTAAAGCTTGGTCGTGAAAGCCAAAGGCCCGGTGGCACCGGGGCAGCCCCATGGGCAGAGCGTGGAGCGCGGCTTCCCAGCACCCCCTTGCGAGGCTCGCGGCTCACGGCAAGGCAGGACCCGTCCTCACCCCGCGCCCCTGTGGTGGCCCTCCGAGCGTCCGCCTTCCCTTCCGCCTTGTTGCTCTGCGGCCCCCTGAGCCTGGGGGACTGCAGCCTCGTCTCGGCTTCGCCTCCTTCCCTCACCTCAGGCCCCTCGGGTCTCTGGTGGACGCACGGGGGCGGTGGGTCCCCACCCTCCAAGCGCCCCATGGAGGCCCAGGACTCAGCCCCAGCCGAGCTGTGCGTTCCACTGGCGAAGGCGCTGCCGATGGGCGGGAGGAGGGTGTAGGTGGACTGGGTTGAGTGGCTTGGAATCCACTTTCATCTCCCCAGCTGTGTACACTCTCGAGTTGGGAGTCGCAGCGCAGGTGGCGAGGGCCTGCTTGTCACCTGTCCCTTTTCCCAGTCTCTCCTTGCTGTCCCAGCCTTGCCTTCGGCTGGGCTCTGGTGCCAGGCCTCCGCCCGCTTGGGAGCGCAAGCTGGAAGGTTCTAGCTGCCTCTAGAAGATTCCTAGATGTCCCTCCCAATGTCTCGTTTTATCTCTCAGCTCCTGGATCGTATTTTTGCTTCTTGGGCGCTCTGCGGTGATCGGAGGCAAGATAATGTTTTATAGTTCTTTGCTATGGAAATAATTTCCGAAGTGCTTGCAGGCGCTCAGCCTGTGGCCGCCGGCGCCGGGTCTGGAAGTCGTTCTCTCTCCCTCTCTCTCTGCCATCAACATGGTTTGAACTGGGGCGGTTCAGTTGGTGGTGGTGGGTGCTTAAGCTCATGGAAGGAGTTCCTTGGCTCGGTTTTCTGGGCTTGGAGCCAGCAGCGCATGGGGCCTGTGGGTTTTTTTGTTTTGTTTTGGTACTGGGGATTGAACCTAGAGACATTCCTACCTCCAAGCTATATCCCCAGCCCTATTTTTTATTATTTATTTATTTATTTATTGCGGTACTGGGGATTGAACCCAGGGGCATTCTACCTCCGGGCTATACGCCCAGCCCTATTTTTTTTTCCTCCCTTCCTTCCTTCCTTCCTTCCTTCCCTCCCTCCCTCCCTCCCTCCTTTCTTTCTTTTTTTGCGGTACCGGGGATTGAACCCTTGGGCATTCTACCTCCGAGCTACACCTCCAGCCCTATTTTTTATTCTTTATTTTGAAACAGGGTCTCACTAAGTTGTAGAGGCCTCACTAAGTAGCTGAGGCTGACCGTGAACCCGGATCCTCCGTTCTCAGCCTCCCAAGTACTGGGATGACAAGCGTGCGCCACCACGCCCAGCTTTCTTTCTTTCTATTTATTTATTTATTTGCTTGTTTATTTATTTTGTGGTACCTCTGAGCTACATCCCCAGCCCTGTTTTTATATTTATTTATTTATTTATTTTTGGTACTGGGATTACAAGCGTGCGCCACCACGCCTAGCTGAACCCAGGGACATTCTACCTCCAAGCTATATCCCCAGCCCTAGTTTATTTTTTATTTGGAAACAGGGTCTCACTAAGTTGCTGAAAGCCTCACTAAGTTACTGAGGCTGGCTTTGAACCTGTGATCCTCCTGTCTCAGCCTCAGCCTCCCAAGTACGGGATTACAGGTGTGTGACACTGTGCCTGGCTTATTTTTATTATTTATTTATTTTGTGGTACTAGAGATTGAACCCAGAGGCATTCTACCTCCAAGGTATATCCTCAGACCAGTTTTATTTCTTATTTGGAAACAGGGTCTCACTAGGTTGCTGAGAGTCTCACTAAGTAGCTTGAACTACTTAGTTCCTTGAACCTGTGATCCTCCTGTCTTAGCCTCTCAAGTACTGAGATTACAGTGCGCCGCCATGCCTGGCATTTATTTATTTATTTATTTAGCGGTATTAGGGATTGAACTCAGACATTCTACTTCCGGGCTACACCACCAGCCTTATTTTTTATTTTTTATTTTTGAAACAGGCTCTCGCTAGGTTGCTGAGAGTCTCACTAGGTTGCAGAGGCTGGCCTTGAGCCTGTGATCCTCCTGTCTCAGCCTCCCATGTACTGGGATGGCAGGTGTGCGCCATGCCATGTGGGCTCCTGGGCCCAGCTCCTGCCTAACACTGCCTGAGGCTTCTGCTGCCCTGCAGGTGCCCGCAGCTGTGTGTGTGGCTGGCGGCAGGTCCTAGCCCTACCTTCCTCCCTGGGCTGCTCTGCCCTGGAGGCCTGGGGGGTCTCCAGCCCTGTCTTCTGAGTGTGAGGGCGTCCCTTTGTCCTTCCCACCTCAGTTTCCCCACCTGCACAACAGGCTGTTGCAAGCCCAGGTGAGGTGGCGTTCCAGGCCCGAGCTTTCAGAGGTGCTCAGGGACACGCCGTGTCATTCCCCTTCCTTTGCAAAGCAGGCCGGTCCTGTCTCCTGTGCTGGTCGCTCTGTGGGGTCTCCTGTGGTCAGGCGGTAAAGGCTTTGGAAATTGGGACGTGCCAAAGTTCAGGGGGCCACCCCAGCCTGCCCTGTTTTCCTAAGGCCCTCGGCCCGGCCGTCCTGCCCCCGTGTGCCCCCTCGGGAACAGTGGCTTCAGCTCTCTCTTCCTGCAAGCGAGGTGCCCACAGCGGGAGGCTGGCTGGCCCCGCCCCCTCCTCACCAGACCACTCTGGCGCTTCCAGAACTGGGGCGCTGCGGCTGGGTGTTTAGATTTCCTTAAAACAAATATTTGCCTGGCCAGTCCAGTGGGGCAGCGCGCTGAGCAGTGGCGCGAGGGGGGAGGGGCGTGGGGCGACGTCCCCTGGGGAGATGCGCATGTTCACCCCTTGGTCCCCGTTGCTCTGGGGTCTCAGCTGGCTTCTCATCCCAGACCCTCAGGCCCGGCTTCTACGGCTTCTACGACCCAGCAGGCTTAGGGAGAGACGTTTGTTCTGTAACTCTCCTGAGCAAGGCCTGTGGGGCGCCCAGGGGCCAGGGTCTGGGGATACAGCCATAAATGGGACAGATATGGGGCAGATAGGTGTTCAACAAGTAACCATGGTGACAGTGATTGAGGGAGGGCACAACCCAGTGAGTGGCCTGTGAAAGATTACCAGAAACCAGCTGAGGAATGGATGGTCAGGGGGCCAAAGAAGGTGTTTGAGAATCTGCCAAGCCCGGTGTGGTGGCGCACACCTGTAATCCCAGTACTTGGGAGGCTGAGACAGGAGGATCGCAGGTTCGAAGCCAGCCTCGGCAATTTAGGGAGACCCTCAGCAACTTAGTGAGACCCCGTTTCAATTTAAAAAAATAAAATAGAGCTGGGGGTGGAGCTCAGAGGTAGAGCTCCCCTGGGTTCAATCCCCAGTGCCACACACACAAAAAAAGAACCTGCCAGATGCCTAAGCTGAGATCTGATAAGAAGTTACTCAAGCGACAAGGGGAAGGTGTTCCAGGCAGAAGGGACAGCAAGTACCAAGGCCCTGGGGTGGGTAGGAGGGGCTGGCCTGCCTGTCTGCGGAGTCACCTGAGGGCAAGTCCAGCCGTGCACTGTGGTGAAGGGGGCTGGGACTGGCAGGTGTCACACTCTAGCTCGGAAGCCGTACTGAGGCCTGGGGCGTCTTTGGTGGTCCATCGATTGACTGACTGTGGGGCTGGGGTGGGACCCAGGGCCTCACCACGCGCTGCGCGTGAAGTCGAGCCCCATGGGCCGCGGGGCATCAGGAGGGCTTGAGGGTGAGCTCTGGGACATGGGGAGGGTCCAGGCAGGAGATGGTTTTAGTCCCTGAGCCGAGAGGCCGCAGCATCTTGGAGCTCAGAAGCGTCAGTGGCGTGGAAAGACGAGGGATGACTTGAGCCCTCTCCAGGGGACAGGGACAGTTGTGTGGGGGCGGGGCGGGGCTGGTCTGGAAGAATCCCGGTGTCTCACGTCTCTTCCCGCCTGGTCCTACTCCTCGTAGCTTCTCGCTGCGTTCCGAGGGGGCCGAGAGGATGGCCAGCGGGACCCCGACGGCCGAGCGCGCGGGCGCGGGTGACATGGAGGAGCCGGCGACCCGCTTCCAGGTGCAGAAGCACTCGTGGGACGGGCTGCGGAGCATCATCCACGGCAGCCGCAAGTACTCCGGCCTCATCGTCAACAAGGCCCCGCACGACTTCCAGTTCGTGCAGAAGACGGACGAGGCTGGTCCCCACTCCCACCGCCTCTACTACCTAGGTAAGCTGCTGTCACCAAGCCCTGGCCTCCTGTCAGTCGGGGGGTCCCAGGAGCGCAGTGCCATGAGGCTGTGCGGCCACAGAGGCCTGAGCACAGGGAAGGCCTGGGCGGCTTGAGGGGCATGTGGCGGGGCAGAGGGCAGTCTTGCTTATCCGTGTTGCCAGGCGCCGAGGTTCAGGGCTGGTCAGGTGGCTCCAGGCCCGGGAATTGTCCAGCCACCCGGTCCAGGCTGCGTGGGACTCGTGAAAAACAGGACAGGGCTCAGAGGCCCCTGTGGGGATCACGTGGGATTCCAGCGGGCCCTCGCCACGCAGCGCTGTGTTAGGAGGATGCCGAGGCTCGCGCAGAGGCACCTGGATTGTGTAACCGTGTCTGTGTGGGCTGTGAGCGGTGGGGTGCCGGGTCCCGCGTCCGTTGCCCCTGCCCCAGATTCCCAGGTGACAGGCTCAGACTTCAGCCGCTTCCTCCCCAGGCGCAGCACTTTCTCCGTGTCCCTTCTGGGCCACCAGAGCCTCAGGGCACAGGGCAGGCCCTGTGGGCTCCCGCAGCCTCGGCAGCCAGGCCAGTGCCCGTCCTAGTGCACCAAGAGGACATGTCTGAATGGCTGTCGTCCTCCTTCACCTAAGGGCTTACACAGCCACGAGAGCCTGGAAGGAAGGGGCCAGGCCTGTTCCCGTGAGAGCGGCGACCTGTGTCTGCTGACCAAAGGCGGAGCTTCCCCGCCGAGTGCCAGATACTGGGGCGGGATCGCTGTCTGCGGTGGGGTGACCTGGGCGCTGCAGGGGGGGAGCAGAATTGCCCCCAGTCGAGAGCCGCTGTCCCGGGGATCAGGTGGCGCCAGGATCATTCTCCAGGTCGGTGCCCTGTCCCCCTGACACACTGTGGTGGCCTGCGTCCCCAAAGCTACGCCTGCGCGCTAAGGCCCTCGGTCCACGCGGGGATGGAGGAACAAGTGAATGGATGTCACCCTCCGCCTGAGACTGCCCGTGCGGTGACAGACGCCAACAGAGACACCAGGTGGCTGTCCTGTCCCCGCAGCCGATCTGGTCCTCCTTCAGAGGCTTGTGTGCAAACCAGATGGCAGTTTGGCAAGCACAGAGTTAAAACAGGAGTGGTCCAGCACTTGGGAGGCTGAGGCAGGGGGATTGAGATTCCAGGACAGCCTTAGCAATTTAGCAAGACCTTGTTTCTTTTTTTTTTTTTTTTTTTTTTTTTTTTTTGTGGTACCGGGGATAGAACCCAGGGGCGTTCTACCTCCGAGCTACGCCCCCGGCCCTATTTTTTACTCTTTATTTTGTAACCGGGTCTCACTAAGTTGCGGAGGGCCTCACTGAAGTGTAGCTGAGGCTGGCCGCGAACCCGGATCCTCTGGTCTCTGCCTCCCAAATACTGGGATTACAAAGCCTGCGTCACCACGCCCGGCAACCCTGTTTCAAAATAAAAAGGCCTGGGGTGTAGCTCGGAGGTAGAATGCCCCCGGGTTCAGTCCCCAGCGCCGCACGCACGCACGCACGCACGCACGCACGCACGCTGGTTTGTTCTTTCTCAGTTCAGGAGTCGGGCCGGCTGAGCAGCTGTTCTGGCTGACACTGAGGTGGCCGCAGGGCGGTGTCCCTCCTCCAGGGGCTCTAGGCGAGAATCTGCTCCTGCCTCTCCCAGCTTCCGGTGGCGCCGGGGTCCCTTGGCTTGTGGCCACATCTCTGATCTCTGCTCTGTGGTCACATGGCTTCTGTCCATCCGTGGTTTTCCTCCACCTCCCTCGCACAAGGACACATGACAACACAGGTTCCGCCAGGACGGTCTCCTCAGCCCAAGACCCTTGATTTATGCCAGCTGCAAAGCCCCGTCTTCCCAACACGGTGGCGTTCTTGCCCAGGTCTCAGGATGTGGGCGCCTCTCTTTGGAGGCCACTCTTCAGCCTCTGCAGAGCTGCTAAAAGGGACACACCCCTCTGAGCCGCAAAGGACACCTCGTAGTGGAGATGTAGGAACCCCGAGGGCGGGAAGCCCAGTGGCCAGGGAAGTGGGCCGGCCTTCAGAGGCGCCCTTCTGTGACCCAGGCTCCAGCCACCAGCAGAATGGGAGGGCTCCCCTAATGTCCGGAGGAGGGACCTGTTGGCCCAGCGCTGTTCAGCTGTCTAAGCAGCTGTGGCCGTGTGGGTCTGGGCTGGGCGGCGGGTCCTCATGGTGCACGGGGGCTGCCGAGAGCCTGCCAGTGGGGAGCGCCGCTCCCGAGAAGGGCTTGCACTCAGCAGAGGCTCCGCAACACTCTCAGAGCAGCCCAGGGCCGCGCTTTCTCTGTCAGAGTGAGGGTCGCCCTTGAACTAATCCTGTCTTGTCACTTAACCCCTAGAGTAGCACGGGCCTCTCTTCGTGGCCGTGGCCTGGGGGCAGGCCTCCCCAAGGCCCCCCCAGTGTTTAGAGCACGTCTTGGTGCCAGGCCACGCCTGACTGCCGACCCCGGAGGACTCTGAGGGCGAGTGGGGCCAGCCTGCCGCTCTGAGTCTGTCCCCCGGGACCCCACGCCCTCGGCAGGTGCCAGGCTTGCCATCTGGAGCTCGGTGCTGGGGCGCTCCGGGATGGCGCCTTTGGATCTGAGCGATGGAGCAGTGACAGTAAGAGAAGTCGGGAGGGACGAGGCGGCACAAATCGGCAGCTGTCGTTGGCCGTTTCAGCCCCCTGCCTCCATGCCAGCAGCGTGGGCACCGGCGCCAGCAGCAGCCTGCCCAGGAACTCTGGCGCGCGCCCCTTGGTGTGACCACTCTTAATCAGCGGAGGGGAGGTGGCTCCTGTGTCTTGGCAAGGCCTCCTCTTGGACTTCCTGTTTGGAAGTCCCTGTGAGCCAGCTGTCCCCAGCACAGGCTACTCATGGGAAACGGCTGCCGCCCCCAGCCCAGCCCTTTGCCCCAGGATGCTCTTTTAAAAAAAAAGAGATACAACCTTTATTCTGTAACTTCACACTTTTCAAGGTGTAGAACTCAGTGGTTTTTAGTAGTATGTTCAGTGTTGTGCAGCCACCATCTGTCTAGTTCCAGAACATTCCCATCACCCCCAAAAGAAGCCCTGTGCTCATCACCACCCTCCCTCCCACCCAGCCCTGGCAACCACTAATCCGTGGATTTGCCCACTCTCGACATTTCATGTAAATGGAGTCACATAGCCCTGCGTGGTGGCGCACGCCTGTCATCCTAGCACTTGGGAGGCTGAGGCAGGAGGACCACAGGTTCCAGGCCAGCCTCAGCAACTTAGCGAGACCATCAGCAACTTACTGAGACCCTGTTTCAAAAAATTAAAAAGGGCCGGAGGTGCCAGGTGTGGTGGCGCATGCCTGTAATCTGAGTACTTGTGAGGCTGAGACAGGAGGGATCGCAGGTTCGAGGATAGCCTCAGAAACCTAGCTAGACCCTGTTTCAAAATAAAAAATAAAAAAAAGGGCCGGGTGTGTAGCTTGGAGGTAGAATGCCCCGGATTCATCCCCAGTTCCATAAATTAAAAAAAAGGAGGTGTGGCTCAGAGGCAGAGCGCTTACCTGCGCGCGTGCAGCCGTAGGCTCAGTCCCAGCTCCGCGCTCGATCAGGAAGAGGAGCTGGCGCGCCTGCAGTCGTCCTCAGCCTGTCGCCGGCCGATGCTGGGCAGGGTGCACGTGGCTCAGCCTGTCCTGGTCCCCAGCCTTGTTTGTGCAGAGAACGGATGTGGAAGCGTGCTGGAGGTGGCCGTTCTGCCTTTGCAGATCACCTTCGTAACGAGCACAGTGCTGTCGTCCGTCAGCACGTCCGCGTGAAAGACTCAGCACTAGCCAGGCTCCATGTCTGGGGTTCCACGCCCCACACTCATCCTACCACGGACTCAACCACCCGTGGATCGGTAGTGGAAAGAATATGTGTCTCTACTGAATACGTACAGGTTTTCTTCTTTTTTTTTTTGCGGTACTGGGGGTTGAACCCAGGAGCGTTCTACCTCCGCGCTACACCCCCGGCCCTATTTTTATACTTTATTTTGAAACCAGGTCTCATGAACTTGTGGAGTGCCTCACTAAGTAGAGAGAGAGAGAGAGAGAGAGAGAGAGAGAGACAGGGAGAGAGACAGAGCTGAGGCTGGCCTCGAACCCAGATCCTCCGGTCTCCGCCTCCCAAAGTACTGGGATTACAAGCGTGTGCCACCACGCCCGGCACAGGTTTTCTTCTTGTCGTTAGTCCCTAAGCAATACAGTGTGTGCACAGCATTGCGGTGTGTGAGGCACAGTCATCCGGAGCGATTTAGTCAATGAGGACGTGTGTAGGTTCTGCGCGAGCACCGCGCCATTTCATTCCAGGGACGTGAGCACTGTGGGCTTCAGTATCCATGGGGACCTGGCACCAGTCCCCTGTGCACGCAGATGACAACTGTATTCTCTCTGCTCTGAAGAGCAGGAGCTCCTCGGACTCGGAGCCGCATCCCACGTCAGACGCGAGTGTCTGTGATGGCGGCAGGCTTCCCGCCACATCCTCGCTTGCGGCTGCTCTCGCGTCACAAGGGAGATTAGATTAGTCAGTGGTTCTCATCGGGTGATTCTGACCCCCATGGGACACTGGGCAATGGATGTCTGGGGACATCTGTGCCTGTCACACGCTCCTGGCGTGGCGTGGTGGTGGCCAGGGATGCTGCTCAGCACCCTGCGGTGCCCAGTGCTGAGTTATCTCTCACTCCTCATCGCTCCCCAGGCCGGCCGACCTTCCTCCACGGGGACCCCGGGGAGCCGAGCCTGGCCGCCCCTTCCCGGCCTCAGCCGCGTCTCCAGCGGGGAGCCCAGGGTCTGTGGCTCTCTGGGGAGGGCTGTGCCGCCAGCAGCCTGGCCGAATGACCTAGAAGCAGAGGGAGCCGGCTGGGCCGGCGCAGTCCTGTGCCGGGTGCTCACTCGGGTCTTCCCGCCTCCCTCAGGGATGCCTTACGGCAGCCGCGAGAACTCGCTCCTGTACTCCGAGATCCCCAAGAAGGTCCGCAAGGAGGCCCTGCTGCTGCTGTCCTGGAAGCAGATGCTGGACCACTTCCAGGTGAGCGGGGAACCCTGCCGCTGCCCGCACGCTCCCCGCCGCATGCCACTCCGGGGCCGCCCGCCACCAGAGAACACCCCTCATCCAGTGA
The DNA here is from genome assembly GCA_004027185.1 of Glis glis. NCBI lineage: Eukaryota > Metazoa > Chordata > Mammalia > Rodentia > Gliridae > Glis > Glis glis. The sequence continues at coordinate 5,139 of PVJS01033030.1, read as the reverse complement.
CTCGTGTCGCCGAGTCGGCGCCAGATCGGGTGCCAGCAGCGCTTTCACGCTGGTGTGTTCTGATTCTTTTGGGTTGTAAATGTAAGGCCACCAGGTCTGGTGGCACACACCTGTCATCCCAGAGATTCAGGAGGCCGAGGTAGGAGAATGGCAAGTTTGAGGCCAGCCTAGGCAACTTAGCAAGATCCTGTCTCAGAATGAGTAGGGCTGGGGTGTAGCTCAGTGGCAGAGCGCCCATGGAAACTAACATCGGGCGCCGGGGTGGCCAGGAGCAGGGCGCACTGCGAGTGCTGTCCAGCACTCTGTCCTGTTCCTCGTCCCCAACACGACCAGCTCTGGGAGCTTACCTGACTCCTCCTGGCACGTCATCATTTTGCCTTTGGTTCTCCTCATTTATTCTACTTATCTATTTATTTGTTATTTTGCAGTTCTGGGAGGGCCAGGGCCTCGTGCGTGCCGGGCAGGCGCTCTACCACTGAGCCCCACCCCGCCCGCTTCTCCTTTTTGAAAATACACGAGTTCTCCTTGGTATTCCTCCACATGGCCCCAGGTCTCCGAAACTCCCACAGCCGCGTGCTGTGCGTGACAGGTCACCTGCCTGGACCCCTAGGGTCAGCCACCCTTGGTCAGGGGGTCTTGAACTTGAACCCCCATCTTGGCAGAAAGTACTTGCGCCCGGAGTTGGGAGGGCTGGGATGGAATGCTCTCGGCGGGAAGGGGCCGCGCATAGGGCAGGAGGGTGCGGGTCTGTGTGACCGGCAGTGGGGACCAGAGGCTCCAGTGTCACCGGACAGGATGGATTGGAGGTTCCATGGGGAAAAGGCCCCCTCAGCCCCCTGGTGGGGCCCCCTCTGGCCACAGGTCAGGGGGCTCTGGCTGCCTGCTATGCAGAGTCCCCTCTGGCGTGGTCCACAGGCCGTGAGAGTGCCCACTGCCGACGCTCCCGTCCCCTGTGTCCCCAGGCCACGCCCCACCATGGCGTCTACTCGCGGGAGGAGGAGCTGCTGCGCGAGCGCAAGCGCCTGGGCGTCTTCGGCATCACCTCCTACGACTTCCACAGCGAGAGCGGCCTCTTCCTGTTCCAGGCCAGCAACAGCCTCTTCCACTGCCGGGACGGCGGCAAGAACGGCTTCATGGTGAGCCCCGGCCCGCGCCGGCGAGGGCGGCCACTGGGCTGCTGCCTGAGCCCCGCCTTCTGTCCGCAGGTGTCGCCCATGAAGCCGCTGGAGATCAAGACCCAGTGCTCCGGGCCCCGCATGGACCCCAAGATCTGCCCCGCCGACCCTGCCTTCTTTTCCTTCATCAACAACAGCGACCTGTGGGTGGCCAACATCGAGACGGGCGAGGAGCGGCGGCTGACCTTCTGCCACAGGGGTGAGGGGCGCCCAGCGGGCTTGCCCTCACGCCTCCCTCCGTGTGCGCAGAGCCCTGCCGTGGCGTGACGAGTGCCTGTGCCCGGTCCCTCCGAACCCGTGTGCTCCGCGACGTCCTGGGCTCCTGTGGCGGCACACTGGGGAGAGGAGCCCGGGCGCCATCCAGAGTCCGTGCGCAGCGTGTGGTGCCAGGCCGGCACTGAGCCCGGTGTCGGAGGCCGCGTCTCATCCCTACTGTCTCCCACAGGTCTGTCCAATGTCCTGGATGACCCCAAGTCTGCGGGCGTCGCCACCTTCGTCATCCAGGAGGAATTTGACCGCTTCACGGGCTGCTGGTGGTGCCCCACGGCCTCTTGGGAAGGTGGGTCCTCCTCCCGGCTGCAGGCGGGCACGGCGCGTGGCCATCCCTCCTGACGTGGGCCGCACGGTCTCAGAACCCCCACACAGCCTGAAGGGTGTCGCCCTGTGTCTGTGGTTGGGACATTTGATTCCACACCAGGGCCAGCACAGGACGGGGACACCACTGCCGCCTCCCTTCTTCCTGCCCCAGTCTCAGGGTTTCTGGTGATTTCGGTGGCCAGTTCATAGTGAGTCCGGGGGTGCAGTGGGCGGGGAGCTATCTGCTCAGCACCAAGGAGCCGTCAGTCAGGCCTTCCTTTCTTTTTGTGGTACTGGGGACTAAACCCAAGGACATTCTACCCCTGAGCCACACCCCTAGCCCCACTTTTTATTTTTTATTTTGAAACAGAGTCTCGCTAGCTGCTGAGGCTGGCCTCGAACCTGCGATCCTCCCGTCTCAGCCTCCCAAGTATTGGGATTACTGGCATGTGCAACCACGCCAAATGCCAGGCTTTTTTGGCGCTGGGGTGGAACCCGGGACGTTCTACCTCTGAGCCACACCCCCAGCCCTTTTTATTTTTTAGTTTGAGACAGGTTCTCTCTAGTTGCTGAGGCTGGCCTCAAACCTGCGGTCCTCCATGTCAGCCTCCTGCGTGCTGGGATGACAGGCGTGCGCCCCACGTCTGGCTCGGCCAGCCTCTTCAGAGCCGTGGCTCTGCACCGATTCGCGCGCCTCGCGATGATTCTTTTTTCTTGTTTTCTGCCACTGAGCACGCTCCCAGCCCCTCGTGACGATGGTCATGCTGCTGTCGCTAGGCCACGCCCTGCGTGTTTGCCTGGGCTGCCTTAACCAAGTACCACGGACGGGTGATTTGAGCCACAGAAACGTGTGGTCCCGCAGTTGTGACAGGCCGGGACCCGAGGCAGCCCCTCTCCTTGGCTTGTAGCTCGCGCCTTCTCCCCGTGTCCTCACGCAGTCGTCCCTCCGTGTGTGTCTGTCCTCATCTCCTCTTCTAGAAGGACAGCAGGCACACTGCTTGGGGCCACCCTATGACCTCACGTTACCTTGACCACTTCTTTAAAGGCCTGGTCTCCAAATCCAGCCACACTCCGAGGTACTGGGGATTAGAAGGTCAGCATCGTAGCGGGACAGTCGGTCCATTCCACCCGGAGGGCAGCTCGGGCCAGCTCGTGCTGGGAACGGCTCTGCTCCTTCCCGCCGCACAGGACTAGCCCAGAGGAGACGTGACTGGCTTACGGCGTGGCATGTGGCACAGCCCCTGAGCCCGCGCTCCGAGCCCAGGCCCAGCTGTGGTGGAGCCGGCCCTGGGGTGCGCGGGGTGGGTGGCAGCGGGGCCGGCGCTCCGTGCCCCAGCCCCCCAGCAGCCTGCCCTCCCCCCAGGTCCCGAAGGCCTGAAGACGCTGCGCATCCTGTACGAGGAAGTCGATGAGTCCGAGGTGGAGGTCATCCATGTCCCCTCTCCCGCGCTGGAAGAGAGGAAGACGGACTCGTACCGATACCCCAGGACAGGTGAGCCGGGGCCCGCAGGCCTCCGGGCTGAGGCTGGGAAACGTGCACCCCAAAAGCTTCTGCCCTTCGGGGCTCGTCGCCTGCTGACCTCCCAGGCTCTTAGAGCGTAGAGGTCAGCCAGGGGCCTTTGGACAGGGCCAGAGGACAAACGCAGGCTTGTCATGCTCCATGAAGTCTGTTCCAACCACCCGGCTCCACCATCACAGCCCCAAAGTCACCCTGGCGACTCGGGAGGCTGAGACAGGAGCATCAGTTTAGCCCTGTCACACAACAATAAAAGGAGGGCTGGGGATGCAGCTCAGCGGCCAGCGCGCCCGGGGCCAATCCCTACTGTCAAAAAAACACTTTATTGAAGTCAGCCGGGCGTGGTGGCACATGCCTGTGGTTCCAGCGACGCAGGAGGCCGAGGCGCGAGGATCGCTTGAGCCCAGGAGTCGGAGACCAGCTTGGGCAACGTAGCGAGACCCCATCACTAAACACAAAAAACGTTCATTGAGGTTGACTTTGTAGTTGTTCTGGGGATGGAAACCAGGGACGTTCTACCTCCGAGCTACACCCCCGGCCCTTTAAAAACATTTTTTTCTTATTTATTTTTTTGTGTGGTACTGGGGATTGAACCAGGGGCATTCTACCTTAGAGTTACACCCCAGCCCTATTTTATTTTGAAACAGGATCTTGCTAGTTTGATGAGAGTCTCACTACTTGCTGAGGCTGTCCTCCAACCTACAATCCTCCTGTCTCAGCCTTCTAAGTACTGGGATTACAGACATGCGCCACCACGCCTGGCTGCATGACAGATAATTCAAGTTTGAATCATTTTTACATTACACAAAATACCATTCTTTTTTTTTTTTTTGCAGTACCGGGGATTGAACCCAGGGGCGTTCTACCTCCGCGCTACACCCTCGACCCTATTTTTTATACCTTATTTTGAAACTGGGTCTCACGAAGTTGAGGAGGGCCTCACTACGTAGAGAGAGAGAGAGAGAGAGAGAGAGCGAGCTGAGGCTGGCCGCGAACCCAGATCCTCCGGTCTCCGCCTCCCAAAGTACTGGGATTACAAGCGTGTGCCACCACGCCCGGCTACAAAATACCATTCTTAAACTGGGCTTGGTGGCACACGCTTGTAATCCCAGTACTTGGGAGGCTGAGACCTGAGGATCCCGGTTCGCGGCCAGCCTCAGCTACTTAGTGAGGCCCTCCGCAACTCAGTGAGACCCGGTTTCAAAAATAAAGAATAAAAAATAGGGCTGGGGGTGTAGCTCAGAGGTAGAATGCCCCTGGGTTCAATCCCCAGTACCGCAAAAAAAAAAATACCATTCTTATTTTTTGTGTGTGTATGTGATACTGGGGATTGAACCCAGGGGCGCTCTACTTCTGAACTACACCCCCAGTCCTGTTTTGTTTTGAAGTAGGGTCTCCATAGGTTGCTGAGGGTCTTGCCGCATTGCTGAGTCTGTCCTTGAACCTGCTATTCTCCTGTCTCAGCCTCATAAGTACTGGGATTACAGGTGTACACTACGATACCCAGTTTATTCTCTTTTTTTTTTTTGCGGTACCGGGGATTGAACCCAGGGGCGTTCTACCTCTGCGCTACACCCCCAGCCCTATTTTTTATACTTTATTTTGAAACCAGGTCTCACAAAGTTGTGGAGGGCCTTACTAAGTAGAGAGAGAGAGAGAGAGAGAGAGAAACAGGGAGAGAGAGAGAGAGAGCTGAGGCTGGCTGCGAACCCGGATCCTCCGGTCTCCGCCTCCCAAAGTACTGGGATTACAAGTGTGCGCCACCACGCCCGGTGTCCAGTTTATTCTCTTAATCTTTCTTTTCTTTTTTTTTTTTTTGTGGTACTGAGGATTGAACCCAGGGGCATTCTACCTCTGAGCTCCACCCCTAGC
>PVJS01033029.1:0-22422 GCA_004027185.1 Glis glis | reverse complement strand
CAATCCCTGGTACCACAAAAAAAAAAAAAAAAATGAAACCGGGTCTCACGAAGTTGCGGAGGGCCTAAGTAGCTGAGGCTGACCTCGAACCTGGATCCTCCGGTCTCCACCTCCCAAGTACTGGGATTATAAGCGTGCGCCACCACGCCCGGCTCATCCAAGATTATAATGTAGCTTGTTGAGTGTTTAAAGAACTTGTGGAAAAGGGGATACATTTATTTATATGGCCTTCAGTAAATGTAGACTCAGCCAGATTGCTGTAGAACAAAAGTGGGTTTCTCTAGGAGGAAGTGAAGTCAAGACTAGACCATGTTGTTACTTATCAGGAATGTGGACTCAGAGTGTAGACAGACAATGGCCAGCCATGGGCCAAATCCAGCCAGATACCAGTTATTGTAAATAAAGTTTGATTGGAATACAGCCACACCAATTTGTTTATATTGTCTTTGGCTCCTTTCCTACTATAGGGCAGAATTGAGTAATTGTGATAGAGGTCACATGGTTTGTTGAGCTTAAAATATCTACCATCTGGATTCACAGAAAAAGTTTGCTGACCCATGAACTAGATAAATAATTCACAACCTAAGTTATTTCATGAACTGGTAACCTTTATAAATTCTCTGTTGTGGGGATTTCATTTGTTATGAGAAAGGAAGGCAAGATGGATTGAAAGTGAAATGGTCACTGTTTTTCTTGTTGTAACAAGGAATAAAACTGGAAACAGCCGGGCGTGGTGGCGCATGCTTGTAATCCCAGTACTTGGGAGGCTGAGACCGGAGGATCTGGGTTCGCGGCCAGCCTCAGCTACTTAGTGAGGCACTCCGCAACTCAATGAGACCCTGTTTCAGAATAAAGAATAAAAATAGGGCTGGGGGTGTAGCTCGGAGGTAGAATGCCCCTGGGTTCAATCCCCGGTACTGCAAAAAAAAAAAAAAAGAAAACTGGAAAACACTTTTAACCTCCAAGATTCCTTAAGGGACTATGATTCTATAAACAGGTATCTTTTGGTGTGAGACAAAATATTTGTACATCATCTGGACTAAAGCCATCCAGACCCACTAGAAGTGGGAGGTGGCCCAAGTATAGTGGAAGAGACTGGTTGTGTTAACTGTTCTGAGGGGTGTTTCCTCACTTATAAAAGGAACATTTTAGCCTGTAATCCCAGTACTTGGGAGGCTGAGACAGGAAGATCACAGGTTCAAGGATAACCTCAGCAAGTAGTGAGACTCTCAGTAACCTAGTAACGTCCTGGTTCAAAACAAAAATAAAAAGGGCTGGGGGTGTAGTTCGGAGGTAGAATGCTCCTGGGTGTGGTTGGGAAAGTGTAAATCTCTCCTTTGATTGCTGCAAGATAGGGTAGTACACCTACCTTGGAGTAGAACTAAATCTTTCTTGGAGTGAACTAGATCTTTAGATCTCATGGCTTAATAAATAGGGGGAGCTGGGCGTGGTGGCGCATGTTCGTAATCCCGGTATTTGGGAGGCTGAGACCGGAGGATCCGGGTTCGTGGCCAGCCTCAGCTACTTAGTGAGGCCCTCCGCAACTTCATGAGACCCAGTTTCAAAATAAAGAATAAAAAATAGGGCCGGGGGTGTAGCTTTGAGGTAGAACACCCCTGGGTTCAATCCCCGGTACTGCAAAAAAAAAAAAAAAACAAATAGGGGGAATGTCTTGGGCCTGATGGTTTTGGTACATATGTTACTGGTGTTATTCTCAATACAAGAAAGATGAGACCTCCCAGACAGTGTGTAGGGTATTAAATTTTGCTTCTTCCTATACATTTTGTCTTTATATACAGAGTCTATTGCTAGCTAACTTTATTTATTTTTTTAAGTGTTGTCTTATAGACAAAGAGAGGCCAAGAACAAGAGTGATAGTGGGACAGCTGCACAGACTTCCTCAGACACTGACAAGTAAGTAGTGTGTGCTGCACTCATGGAGCTCTGGTTTCACACACCATTGCTTGGACTGAATAAAGAGACCAGTTTCTATCTTACCTTGTATTTTTTGGCCTGCCAGTCACTTCATTGCTTGGATGTTTGAGTTTCTTTTTCTTATTCCCAGTTTAACTTAGTGTAACTCACCTCTTTCAGCACTCTAAAAACAATACTGTCACCTATTCTACTTCCACATTGCTCTTAGGTTTTTGTTTTCTTTGAATTTGTAAATTGGTGTTTGGTGATTTGGGGAAACAGTGAACATTTTGCTGTGTAACAGTACAGAAGTTGAGTTGCAAAAGGTTGGGCAATATAGTATAGAAAACTTCCTTGGGTATGGGTTGTAGCCTAACTAAAAAAGCCCCTTCTAAGGAAGGGGTCAGATGTAGGGGCTACCTCCTGAAAGCCAAGACATTGCAAACATCAGAGCAGTGAGTCACTAGGCAGAAACTTTTCTTTCCAGGTTCCTTTTTTTTTTTTTGCGGTACCAGGGATTGAACCCAGGGGTGTTCTACCTCCGAGCTACACCCCTAGCCCTATTTTTTATTCTTTATTTTGAAACTGAGTCTCACGAGGTTGCGGAGGGCCTCACTAAGTAGCTGAGGCTGGCCACGAACCCAGATCCTCTGGTCTCAAGCCTCCCAAGTACTGGGATTACAAGCGTGCGCCACCACGCCCGGCTCCAGGTTCTTTTTTTTTTTAACTGATACATGGAAATATAAAAATTATACATAATAATGGGGTACCACATGATGTTTGAATACATGTAAATATTGTGTAAGAAAATTCTTTCTTCTAGCTTTTTTTTTTTTTTTTTTGCAGTACCGGGGATTGAACGCAGGGGCGTTCTACCTCCGCGCTACGCCCCCGGCCCTATTTTTTATACTTTATTTTGAAACTGTGTCTCACAAAGTTGCAGAGGGCCTCACTAAGGAGAGAGAGAGAGAGACAGAGAGACAGAGAGACAGGGAGAGAAAGAGAACGAGAGAGCGGAGGCTGGCCACGAACCTGGATCCTCCGGTCTCCCCTCCCAAAGTACTGGGATTACAAGCGTGCGCCACCACGCCCGGCTCTTCTAGTTTTTTGAAACACAGTTTATTATCTATTGTCACTCTACTTGTGCAATCGCACACCCAAAACTTCCTACTCCTATCTATAACTTAGTAGCCATGATCAACCTCTCCCCAACACTCTCTCCCCTTCTGTTTCCCCCAGTCGTTGGTAACCACTATTCTGCTCTCAACTTCCATGAGATTAACTTTTTAATATTCCACATATGAGTGAGATCATGCTCTAATTGTCTTTCTGTGCCTGGCTTATTCCACTTAACATAAAGGGCTCCAGTTCATCCATGTTATCACAAAGGACAGCACTTCATTCTTTTTTATGGCTGAATAGTATTCAATTATGCACATGTACGTTTTCTTGATCCATCATATTTGATGGACACGTGGGTTGTTTCTATTTCTTGGCTATTGTGACTAGTGCTGCAGTAAACACGGGAGTGCAGATGTCTCCTTTTTTTTTTTTCGGTACCGGGGATTGAACCCAGGGGTGTTCTACCTCCGAGCTACACCCCCGGCCCTATTTTTTGTACTTTATTTTGAAACTGGGTCTCACGAAGTTGCAGAGGGCCTCACTAAGTAGCTGAGGCTGGCCATGAACCCGGATCCTCCGGTCTCAGCCTCCCAAGTACTGGGATTACAAGCGTGCGCCACCACGCCCGGCCGGATGTCTCTTTGAAATACTAATTTCATTGCTTTTGGATATATACTGAGTAGTGGAATTGCTGGATCAGTTCTATTTTTAATTTTTTGAGGGACCTCTATACTGTTTTCTGTAATGGCTCTACTAATTTGCATTCCCATCAGCAATGAGCAAGGGTTCCCTTTTCTCCTCATCCTTGCTAGTACTTGTTATCTTTTGTCTTTTTGATAATGGCCATTCTTACTGGAGTGATATTTCATTGTGACTTTGATTTGCATTTCCCTGATGATTAGTGACATTGAGCATATTTTCATATATTTCTTGTCCATTTGTATGTCTTTTTTTTTAATGTAATGTGGTGCTGGGGATTGAACCCAAGGGCATTCTACCTCCGAGCTACACCCCCAGCCCTATTTTATTTTATTTTATTTTTTTGCGGACCCGGGATTGAACGCAGGAGCGTTCTACCTCCGCGCTACACCCCCAGCCCTATTTTATTTTATTTTATTTTTTTTGCGGACCCGGGATTGAACCCGGAGGCATTCTACCTCCGCGCTACACCCCCGGCCCTATTTTTTATACTTTATTTTGAAACCGGGTCTCATGAAGTTGCGGAAGCCTCACTAAGTAGAGAGAGACACACAGGGAGAGACAGAGAGAGAGCTGAGGCTGGCCGCGAACCCTGATCCTCCGGTCTCCGCCTCCCAAAGTACTGGGATTACAAGCGTGCGCCACCACGCCCGGCCCTATTTTATTTTTTATTTGGAAACAGTCTCACTAAGTTGCTGAGGTTGGCTTTGAACCTGCAGTCCTCCTGTCTCAGCCTCCCAAGTACTGGGATTACAGGTGTGTGCCACCATGCCTGGCATATGTCTTCTTTTGAGAAAGGCCTATTTAGGTTTATTGCTCATTGTAAAAATTGCATTATTTTATTTTTTGTTGTTGAATTTTTGAGTTCTTCATTTATTTTGAATATTAACCCTTTGTTAGATGTATAGTTTGCAAATATTTTATTCCAGTCTGTAGGTTATCTCCTCACTCTGTTGATTGTTACTTAGAAACCTTAATATTTGAAACAGAAATATTAGGCCCTAAAATTCTGAGCTGCCTTCCGTAATCCAGTTGAGCAAAGCTGATCACTTCCTCTTTTGGAATTCTACCACATTTTACTATATCCTTTTGGAATGTATTCCTCACATTGTATTGCAGTTTTGTTTTGTTTTTTAACATTTCTGTGTTCCTGGCTAGGCTGTGAATTATTTGAAAGCAGATAGTTGCTCTCATTTATGTGTATATCCCTAGCATCTAATAAAATGTGTCTGAGATAGCAATAATAATAATTATAATATCAGCTGTTTTTTGAGCACCAAATATTACATGGCAATTGTTGTTCTAGGTGCTTTATTTACTTCATAGCTATCAGAATAGTGGGTCAGATGTATTCTTTCTTTCTTTTTTTTTTTTTACTTTTATTGGTTCATTATAGTCTCACATCACAGTGTAGTTCATAGTGATAGTGACATACATGCACACAGCACTTGGTGAGTTTTCCCCTGGCTCCCTTCCCACTCCCCGCTCCCCGTCATACAGGACATTGAGATTGGCATTGGTATTCTCACGTATGTACATTAATGTCAATGGAAGTGATTCCTTTCTTTTTAAATGAAGAAATGAAGACAAAGGCCAGAAGTGGCAAAGCCTACCTGACTCTAAAACTTATGCTCCTTCCAAAGTGCTGCTTTTTCTCGTGTAGTGGGAATTGATAAATGCTTTTTGCATTAATTAATAAACCTTGAAAGGGATACTAGTCTGGCTTTTATATAAAACAGGATTCATGCTTCATTCTTCCAGATAATTGAGTATTTGAGAGACATATCTCTTATTTTAAAGGCCTCCAGAGAAATTCTTCCTTCGAGTTAATTTCTTGCTGTAGTTACTGAATAGTAATGGCCAGAAAAAGAAGTCTACGATAGCATGATTCAGAAAGTTTTCTTCAGTTTCTTAAAGCTAAAATGATCTTATGAAGTCAGGCATATGTGCATTCTGAAAATTATTAGCTGTAGGACTTTGGGGAGAATAGTTCTTTCCTAATAGGACTGAAGAATTCATTGAGAAATTATGTTTCGTGATCCTTCCACAGGTACTAACTACAGAAAAAGTACTTAATAAGTGTTCATTTTTTTCCTTTTCCCCCAATGATTCCATTGTCACTGATACCCAATAAACCTTACTTTAAGAATATAGTTTCTTCTCTCTCCCCAAACTATGTTGTTATAAAAAGATAAAAATAACTATGTATATGAAATTATGCAAAAGCCTGTGGCAGACCCACATGTTTAAGTAACTTCCTAGTTGTTACTGCATGTTATGGAGCTCAGGAAGTTAGCATATAGACAGACTTGTTTACTAATCAGACGAGTTCATCTACCCTGGTAAAAATGTAATCTTGATTTAATGCTCTTGGTGATCCCTTTTCTGTCAAATTTTTAACTTCTCTTTGAAAAAACGATTACACTTAATTTCAGAAGAGTTTGACAGAATATTTTATGTCTGAGGAGCAATCAGCATTGTTTAAGATGGTTAGCAGAGCTGATTTCATTACCATCCCACTGCTACAACAGCAGGGTACAGAGAAACAGCCAGGGAAAACTGCTAATCACTCAGTCCTTTTGATTGGCATGGGGTTAGTCTTACTGGTGATCCTGCTGAGTGAATCTGCATTGGTTGACACATCTCTTCGGCAGAATAACTTTAAGATGTTAAAACACGATTTGATACATATCCAGGGGCCCAGAGGCAAAAGCAAACCTTAAAACTGCTTTTTCTCCCTTTCTTCTGATTGGCTAGGATTGAGAAGTGTTACCTCTGTAAATCCCTGGTTCCATTCAGAGAGTATCATCGTCACGTAGACTCCTGTCTCCAACTTGCAAGGAGTGTCCAAGGAGATGTGCCTGAAGGAAGTGACAGAGCATGTTCATCTGTGGAAGGGAAATGGCTGAGGAACTCAAAGGTATGTGTGGTGTTCTGGGAAAGCCTGCCTAACCCTTCTCAATTTAAAGAGGGCACAGTTCTACTCAGGGCTTTTTTTCTCCAGCTCCCTTCTTCCTACCTTCCTTCCTGTTTATCTTGAAACAAGATTTGTGCTTTTAAAAATTATTACTTTTTAATTTAAAAAGTAATATGGACTTGGGCAGGGCGTGGTGGCGCACGCTTGTAATCCCGGTACTTTGGGAGGCGGACACCGGAGGATCAGGGTTCGCGGCCAGTTTCAGCGCGCATGCGCGTGCGCGCGATCGATCGATTGATCGATCGATCGATCTCTCTTCTCTCTCTCCTCTCTCTCTCTCTCTCTCTCTCTACCTAGCGAGGCCCTCCGCAACATCGTGAGACCCGGTTTCAAAAATAAAGCATAAAAAAAATAGGGCCGGGGGCTAGCGCGGAGGTAGAACGCCCCTGCATTCAATCCCTGGTACCGCAAAAAAAAAAAAAAAAGTAATGTGGACTTGGGGCATAGCTCAGTGGTGGAGTGCTTACCTAGCACTGTAAAGCCCTGGATTCAATTCCCAGCACTGCAAAAAAACAAAAAAAGCAATACATTCTTACTTTAGAAAATAAAAGAAAGTTTTTTAAAAAAGTATGTAGAATCAAGGGACATTGTCACCTGTAATTTAGCCACTTAAAGATAACAAGTTTTAATATTTTGGCCTATTTTCTTCCAGTCTTTTTTGTGTTCATTTGTGGTACTGGGGATTGAACCCAAGGGCATTCTACCTCTGGGCTGCATCCCCAACTGGATCCTTTATTCTTTTTTTTTTTTTGCGATACTGGGGATTGAACCCAGGGGCGTTCTACCTCTGCGCTACACCCCTGGCCCTATTTTTTATACTTTATTTTGAAACCGGGTCTCACGAAGTTGCGGAGGGCCTCACTAAGTAGAGAGAGAGACAGGGAGAGAGAGAGCGAGCGAGCTGAGGCTGGCCGTGAACCCAGATCCTCCAGTCTCCGCCTCCCAAAGTACTGGGATTACAAGCATGCGCCACCACGCCCGGCTTTATTCTTTATTTTGAAACAGGGTCTCACTAAGTCATGGAGGGCCTCACAAGTACCTGAGACTGGCTGTGAACCTGTGATCCTCCTGTCTCAGCCTCCCAAGTACTGGGATTACAGGCATGCGCCACCATGCTCGGCTCTGTTTTATTTTTTATTTTGAAATACGGTCTCACTAGGTTGCTGAGAGTCTCACTACATTGCGGAGGCTGTCCTTAAACCTCCGATCCTCCTGTCTCAGCCTGCCAAGTACTGGGATTACAGGTGTGCACCACTATGCCTGTTTTTTTCTATCCTTTTTTTTTTTTTTTTTTTTTTTTTTTTTTTTTTTTTTTTTTTTTTTTTTTTTTTTTTTTTTTTTTTTTTTTGTGTGTGTGTGTGTGTGTTGCTGGGGATTGAACCAGGGGTATTCTGCCTCTGAGCTATACCCCCAGCCCTTTTTTTTTTTTAATTTGGAAACAGGGTCTCACTAAGTTACGGAGGGTCTCATTAAGTTCCCGAGGCTGGCCTTGAACCTGTGATCCTCCTGGGATTATAGATGTGTGCCACCATGCCTGGCTTATGCATTTTTAATGTAATTCATTCTCTCTGTCTGTGTGTGTGTATATGTATATATATGTACATTTATATATAAAACATAGTACATTTATACACATATAATACGTACTATATATACATATACTATATATAATACTATATATGTTATATACTATATTTTATATCTAGCATAATTTTCTAGGATTTATAAAAACTTACAATTTAGTATAAACTTCTTTCTGGGGTTATTTTGAGACAAATTACTATTAATGTTTGTATTACACAGATGGTCTCCTAACCACTGTCATATTACTAAACATTTAGATTTTTTTCTAATCCTTCTGTATTATAAGACTGCTTAAAACATTAATGTGTCTTTGTGCCACTGATTATTTTCTTAGAATAGATTTCCTAAAGTGGAACTGTTAGGCCAATGAATATAAACTTTTTAAAGTCTCTTGAAATGTACTGCCAAATTGCTTCCAGAAGGATATCAAATTCATACCCATTTACTAGGAACACATGTGAGATCATCCCTGTTGAATTCCTTGTATGCCCAGCCTTAAGAAGCTCTGGGGTGTGGGCCCTGGTCACTGAGAAGATGGATGTACTTTCTGAGCCTTGTGATTAGAGATCAGGAAGAAGTCTTGGCTTACAAGAGAGCAAAGATAAAGCAGCCTCCATTCTAGGATTACTAACAGCAATCACTGCACACGCTAGGATGAGGAAGCAAGTCTCTGTCATGCCAGAAGAAAGGGACCTCTCTGTGAATGGGGTGATTTGGAGTTGGGATTTATAGGTGATGCATACTTATACCAAAGAGACATCTGGCATTGCTACCTGTAGAAGCCACCCTAAAGCTGTTATTTTCTGGGTTTTTGTTTTGTTTTGTTTTGTTTTGTACTAGGTATTGAACCCAGGAGCATTCTACCTCTGACTATACCCCCAGCCCTTTTTAGTTTTTTATTTTGAAACAGGGTCTCACTAAATGGCTGAGGACCTCCCTAAGTTGCTGAGGCTGGCCTCACACCTGCAATCCTCCTGTCTCAGCCTCTCAAGTACTGGGATTATAGGTGTGTGCCACCACACCCAGCTTATTTTCCATTTTAAATCTCCCTGAATCTATCATAGATCAGAGGCTACTGTTCTTTGATATGATTTTGGTGGACTGATTTGACTTGATGCTGGTATCCATTCTTGGATTATATTTTTGGCATAGAGATATATTCTCTGCCTTACAGTTTACTTTATTCTTGTCTACCCTCATTTATTAGAAAGCAAAAGACTTCCCTAGAGCTGTTCCACCACAACTCTTTTCTGAAAAACAGGTGTGATCTGGGCTAAAGCCCTTGTATTTTAGACTCTGCCATGAAGTAACCCTTTCATCTGTTTTTCTCTGTCGCAGGATAAAGGCCACAATGAAGGCCGACTCCTCAGTCTTTTGGAGCAGTCTGAGCACAGGACTACAGGTGAGGACCCTAGGACCAATTTTCTGAGCTTCTGTCTAAGGCCTTCCAGGCCACTGTCAACCCCTGTCTATATGTTGGTGTAAAGTGAGTGCACTTTTGGCCCAATTAGCCAGCCTTGAAGACTGAATCTAGGTCATCTCTCCCTAAGAAGATGGGGAGATACACCCTGTCTTATTCATTGTGTTTCATTTCAGGCTCTATAAGGCCTGCCTGTTGAACTGGGGAAAAAACATTTCCAAATCACAGGGGAAAGACACAAGCCCATACTAACTGGCCTTTCCAGTTAGTATGGAAAACCAGATGTGCAGACATTACTGTTTCCTCCTGATGTTTTGTGCATCATTCATATATTACCTTTAGTTTAGCATCCCAGCCTATGCTCCTGAGGGATTGTAGCAAGTAACTCCTTCTCTTTGTGCCTGTCATTTAGGGAGCATTAAAGTCAAGAACATTGCAGAGAGTAATACTAACTTTATAGATCACAGATTGTGTCTAGTAAAGCTTTAAACGTATTCCCTGGCTTAAGTAGGCTCTTGATAAATGTTAGCTACTATTATTACTGTTGTTGATATTGTTAAAATTCACCAGATGCAGGTGGAAGAGGAAGTTTTGCTTGAGCCTGGTGAGGTTTGCTTACTATCTAGTTCTAATAGTTCATTCCCATCAAGCTAATTTGTTGTGCCTTCTGATGACTATAAAAAGGCAGCCTTTCCAAGCCTTAAATCCTGCTGCCTTAGATTACCAGGTTGTGACTCTCTGCAGGTGGTAGATTTCCCTTGGCAACTCCATATTGCCTAAGTCCAGATTTGAAGTAGATTTATTCAGAGGTAGTTCATTCAAAAGTGTTCACCTTGGTACTTCCACAGCTGAGCCTGTGGGATACTAATGTTCACATTCTGCACATTGGGAATCTGAGCTACATGAATAGGTCTGATGAAAAGCAGTACCTAGAACACAGAAAAAACTAGAATAGTGAAAAGTGGTATGATTACCAACATTATTACTTTTTCTTTCCTGTCACAGATGCAGAGATAAAGACCATATCTTCAGAAACACGAACCTTCAAGTGAGTTGCAATACACACTAAATTGTAGCTGTCAGCAGTTTCAAAAAGTGTAGGCCTGGTCCTGGGTTCTCTTTGTAGTATGATTATTAAACTGTTGAAATAGAAACCACTGTGGGACTAGTATGACTTCCCTAACTCTGGGATCCCTATATATCTGGACTAAGAATTGGATGGATATCTCCATTCACTCATGTCGTTAAAACAAGTAGAGCAGAAGCTATGTCCTACTCCTCCCCGCTTCTCTATCCCCATCCAACCCTTGTCTTCTGACCTAGATTTCGGGCATTTTGGAGATTTGCATCTGAACCCTCATTTTCTCAATGTCTGAAGGCTTTAGGTTATATGATTTACCCACTGTCCTCATCTGTGCAGTGATAGTACTTACCTGGTTGGATTATTACAAAGATTATGTGTACTACTAATATATGTAAAAGCCCCTGGTATAGTGCATAGCTCATACTTGGTGCTTAGTTGTATATTGAACCTGAACTTTTCCTGTCTTTTAGGTTACCCTCACCAGGGGTGGAAGAAGCAGGTTGCAGCAGAGAGATGCAGAATTCCGTCGCACAGCTTGATTTAACCGAGTCTCCTATCAAGTCTTTTGTTTCCATTTCAGAAGCCACAGATTGCTTAGTGGACTTCAAAAAGCAACTTACTGTCCGGCCAGGTAGCCGGACACGGACCAAAGCAGGCAGAGGAAGAAGGAGAAAATCCTGAATTTTTAGGGTTCAAAGGTTGACAAACTATTACTAATCAGGGTGGGCCATGTTCATTAAGCCATCGTGGCCTCTAGTTTATTGTTGAGCAAATTTCAACCCTGCAGTTTATACCACCAGCAGCCATTCACTCAGCATCCTGGTTTTTATGTTTTCTATGATCTATACAGACAACTGTGTATAGTATTCTGTTTTATAAGTCTGTTTGAACTATAGTTAAAAGAAAGTTTAAATATATATATATATGTTTGTATGAAATCTTATTTCAATACATGGAGATTTTCCTTTTTTTCCTCTGGGTTGTAGAGTTTGGGTGGGGATATTTTAATTGTGGAAGTAGTTCTCAGACTCAAAAATTATGTGTTTATATACCACCTATATTCACTTAACCTGTAGTACACAATTCTGAACACTGTTTGGTTATTCCCTTGACAGTTTCTGACATAATTCTGAAAGGTGCCAGAATCCTGCTATTTACACTGCTGTCCCTTCTGTTCAGTGGCCTGTCACTTCATCTTGCTGTCCTCACCAGTTAAGAATTCTCAGCTAGAGCATAGGACCTTTGAGAGATGTGCCCTCCCATTCTTCCCAGGAATTTGTAAGTGAGCAGTCTGGTATTAGTTTCTATGCAGTTATTTTTTTTCAAAATAGATTAACCAGTAGAGATGCCAGGCATAGTCTTCTGTTCAGACCAAGACTGGTTCTTTTGCTGCCAAAGGTCATAGCAACAGTAATTTCTGTTTCAGTAATATTGCTAGAGAAGTGCACATTCTCCACCATGTTGCCTGGGAGCTTCCAGTGCAGAACAGAGATGTGGTCTGTCCTCAGTGGAAGGGCAGACTTCCAAGATGAGAGGCTGTCAAATGGCAGAAGTAACTACCTGAGGGAGATGACCAAACAAGATGTTAAGAAAGCTACTTTGGGCCCCAGCTGATTGGAAGGTATAATGAAAGACTTGGGAGGCAGCTATTGACCAGGAAAGGATCTTGGGTCAGGATAAATTAAACACAACGTTGACTCTCGTAACTTATTTATCATGTCCGAAATTATTTTTTTCTTTATTTTAAAATGAAAATGAGGTGTGTGTGACACTGGGTAGTTCATAGGTAGCTGTGATAGAAGACCCGTCATAGGCATCGAGGCACTGTGTCCTGCCCTTCACGCACAAGCTCTTTGAGTAGAAGGCAAGATGGCAGGCTCACTGTCCATCCCGTAGATGATGTCTTGCTGCTGGATGGCACTGGCACTGCAGCCAGTATCATCACATGTGTAATAGCTATTATTTTTGAGCAACTACTATGGTCCAGGCAATGAATGTACCTTTATTTATTTCTCATAGCAACCCTAAGTAGTAGGTATTATAACTTGTTTTCAGATGAGGAAACAAAAGCTCAGAAGAACAGATAAAGCCACTCTTTGACCATGGGAGTAAGACCACAGTGCCCTTACTCTTCGGTTCTAAAGAAAATGCTATGTTTTGACTCAAGTGTGGATTATTTTTCTGCAAAGGAAAAGTAAGCTGGGTGTGGTGGCGCACACCTGTAATTCAAGTACTTGGGAGGCTGAGACAGGAGGATCGAAGGTTTATGGCCAGTCTCAGAACTTAGTGAGATCCTGTTTCAAAATAAAAAGTAAAAAACAGGACTGGAGATGTAGCTCAGAGGTAGAATGCCCCTGGGTCCAATCCCTAGTACCAAAAAAAAAAAAAAAGGAAAAATAGTCTATCACTTATGTTCCATCAACTTAACCCTTGCACATCTTCTGTCTCATTAAATGGCAATTTATTGGAGGTAGAGCTATATAAATAGGGGATAGTGGGTCTATCTCTTTGTCTGAAGATAAGAAAAGGGGGAGTGCTGCTTCTAGAAGGTGAATTGGGAAAGTGCTGCTTCTAGAAGGTGAATTGGGAAAGTGCTGCTTCTAGAAGGTGAATTATTTAGCTCAAAATTGAGCAGTCTCCATAGAATGTGGGTCAGTGGCAGGAGGGTACGGATCAGCCAGATGAGGAACCATAGGCGTGTTTATTAGCTAATGGGGAACCAAGAGAAGAGCAATTACACCCCACCTCCCCTCGGCTAAGGACTTCTTGTTTGTTCACAGTCTTATTCTCTGCATGTTTGTGGTCCTGTGGGAGGAGCATTAGCAAAATAGTGGAAGAGACAAAGTGGAAAGTGTGTCAGATTAACCCAAAATTAGTTACCATGTTTTATATATGAAAATTGAGGGTCAGAGAAGTGAAGAATTTTTATCAAACAGCTGGTAAATGGGATGGGATTTGAACCTAGGTCTGATTGACACCAGAGGTCATGCTGTCTGTACTGTATAGCCTCTGACCTCCCATTTTTCAGTCACAAAACTGATGACTCCGTGGACATGTCAAGTTTGGATGGGCTCATTCTCACATGTGAGACAGAGCAGCTTTGGCCTTGTTTTTAGCCCATGGGAATTTTGGGGAGAGGAAGGCAGGTAGTAAATGGATGTGAGGGTTGGTAGTTACCAGTGGGAAGACGAAAACGTGTGCACAGCAAGTGGAAAGAGTGCTGAAATCATATGCACCAGGAAGGCAGGAAGTGGTTACTTATTTCTTCTTTGTTTCAAAAGTGCTAGACTATTGAGATTGTGGGAGGGTCCTTTTATTTAACAAAAATTAACTAACAACTCTTCAGTATCAGATCTAGAACCAGGACCTGAAGCTCCAAAGGTGAATAAGAAACATTGTCTGGGAGCCCACAGTACAGCAGGTTAGAGACTAACAAAAACAGATGATTTTAATAAACTTGTAAACGTAGTGATAACTGGCAAATCCAAGATACCAGGAAATCAGTAGGCAGGCTCCCAGCTGGAGTCAGAACCAGGAAGAGCTTATTATAGATGGACTCCCCACTGTTGCTGACTGAGATGTAATTTGGCAAATGAGGGAAAATTAGGTGAAAAGGTTTGAGAGGCCAAAGGGGGTGTCATTTCAGACAAATCAGCATGAACAAGACAACAGTTAGGAGCAGCTTGATGCCTGTGGGAGAGTTGCAAGGTACATCCCAAGTACCCGGGTGTGGAGGATGGCGGGGAGCTCACTGAGGGCCTCTGTTTCTGGCTGTGGGCACTGTAGTGGGGAAGAGCAAGCTCAGAGCAGCGAGGGCGGAGCCTCCCAGCCTAGCAGTGGTGCTCTAGTTCTGCTGTGCTAACCTCTCCCCATCCCATAGTTTCTTCTAGATGGTTGAAGATTATATTACGGGGTTCCAAGGGAAGCTTGTCTGGACTTGTCCTTTCCCAGTTGGTCAGTGGCCATCTGGTATCTGCCTGAGTACCACTGGCAGCCGCTGTGCTGCTACAGCCAGGGCTGTCCCAGCTGCTCACAGACCTCAAGCCCAGCCAGTCTCCCTCCATTGGCTTTGACCCAGAACCTTCCCTGGCACTGTGACTAGGGGACCAGGACACCCACCCCCTGGTGAATGGATCTAGCACTTCCAGAAACACTGACAGGAATCCTGGCAATGCTGGTTATGTGCATGCTAACCCTGGCTCAAGAGAGCATACATGTGTACGTATTAGGCCCTTGGTTCAATCAGTCCCCAGTACAGAAAAAAAAAAAAAAAAAAAGCAAATGCTGCTGTCACCGTGAATCATAGCTCGGCCTTTAACATTCAGTTCCATATTATCCCCCAACTAAACAAAATTTGAGAGATTGGAACCTCAGGCTATGCAGGATGCTGTGTTGTGAGTGACAGCCACCCTGCCTTCCCCAGCGCCATCTCTCACTTCCTTGCCTTTCAGAGCCTGTATCCCTGATTGGTACCCAGTATATTGCAGCAGGGCTGATGTCTGCCTTGTTTCCAGGCCTAATCATGAAAAAGCTGATGTAGGTCACGGTCTCTGGTCTCCATCCTAGCATTATGAGGAGGCCTTGTCCTGTTTGGATAATGGTAGGGTTACTACTGATGATGTAGCCTAAAGTTTTAAAGTGTCCACCAATTTTCCTAGAACAAAGATTGTTGGAGTGTGCCTCCTACAGTGGTGTCCCAAGATTCTGTACATTCAAGACTAGTTCAAGGGAAAAACAGCTTGATGGCCAGTAGCTCCACAGAAGCCTGAGACTCCCCTTCTCCTTCCAGTAGAGAAGACCCTTGGTGTGGACCTCCTCTTCCCCCCTTGGCTTACAGACTACAGGCTAGACTCCTCAGTCTCGCCGTCACCTCTTCTCCCACCATGTACCCCACCTACATGTGCTTTCTCAGACCGTGGGAGCTGCACACCAGTCCACGAAGGGACCCGTGTATGCATGTGACCCATGATTGCATACTTGCTCTCCTTTGTGAGAGGACCTCCTCTGTCAGCACCCACTCTTCCTTCAAGACTCAGCTTCCTCAGCCTGCCCTGCCACTCTCCTGCAGTCCCTTCCTCTTGTGTTCCCACATTGCCTCTTGTGCATTAGTACTTACCACATTTTGGAAAGTTTTTTTTTTTTGCGGTTCTGGGGATTGAACCCAGGAGCATTCTACCATCGAGCTACACCCCGAGCCCTATTTTTTATTCTTTATTTTGAAACAGGGTCTCACTAAGTTGTGGAGGGCCTCACTAAGTAGCTGAGGCTGGCCGCGAACCTGGATCCTCTGGTCTCAGCCTCCCAAGTACTGGGATTACAAGCATGCACCACCATGCCCGGCTTGGAAAGTATTTTTAATTACACTGCCTATCACCCAGGCTAGGCTCCTCTTGCTTCTTTCGAGGGATGAGGCGCCACCTCAAAACTCAGACCCCTAGTGTTTGTAAAGTGAATAGAGCTTCCAGCATTGCAGAGGGGATGTGGCAAGATCCTTGGCTCAATTCAGGGCTCCAACATCCTGTGGTCATCTTGCTTAAGTTTGCACCACAGCCCTGCCTACCCTGGACTCCTCTTAGAGAAGAGTTGGAAGGAAGTGCACCTTCCTGAATTAGCGGGTGTCTGGTAAAAGTAGCAGAGGGAGAGGGTGGGGCTTGGGGATATTATAACTCGGGTCACCCTGAGTTTCACTTTTGGGTATAGACCAGGGTCACTGTGGTGCCTCACACTGAGAGAGGAGTTCAGACCTGAGGAGGTTGATCAACTGCTGTCTCCCAGGTAAGTGCTTCTCCTAAGTCCTGCCTGCTTCATCCACAGCCCTGTTATCCTCATCCCTCCTGCTTGGCCTACACCAGTGGAAATGGAGGCCTGAGACACTAAGTCACTGGTCCTTAATGGTGACCGTGGCTCCCACCCTCAGCAGGAGCTTCTGGGATACCTTTCAGAAGGAAAGCTCACTCCATTTAGCTGATATTAGCTAAGGGAAGCCAAGAAGCCCTTAGTTCAAACATGTGCAGACCCTGGGCTGGGTTTGGGGATATAGCAGGGAAGGAAACTTCTAGGAAGGAAACTTGTCCCTTCCCATTGGAGCACTCAACTAGAGCTAGAGTTTAAATACTAGGGTCACTTGGGGGGGCTTCACAGTCCAGCATGTGCTGAATAAATGTTGAATGAGTGAGTGAATGAGCTTTAGTGGAGAGGGCCACATGTGGAGCCCCCGGCCCTTTCCAAGGTAATTAATTGGCATAGTTATTTAATTTTATCAAAACACCGTAACATTTGTGGAACAAACATTCCACATTCCCATTTGACAGATTTGGAAAATTAATGTAGATATATGTGATCTGGGGAAGATTTGTCAGAAACTGATTTCTTGGTTCACCAAATAAAAACCCCTTCCTCTGTTTGCAATTTTACAAAGCTGAGTCAGCACCTTCTATGCCGAACCCGGTACTGGCACTGAAGATGCAGAGGTTATGGGGGTAGCCCTGCACACTTGGGGGACAATTTGAATGAAGGCTGGAAAGCAAGAGATAGGGAGCTTGTAGTTGATGTGACTGAGTTTGGAGGGGAATAGCAAGAGGGAAGCTTAGGTTGAAGGCATTGTGAGAGGCCTGCAGTGCCACCCCAAAGTTCTGGACTTCTCTTTCTGCAGTAGGAGCCATCACAGTGATGATTTGCTTCCTTTTTTTAGGGGAGACAGAGCTTCAGAATGACATGATAGAATCTATTTTAGCAGTCATTGGCAATGTGCTAAGAATTGGGTGGGGCAGGGAGACGAGCAGACTAGAAGCAGAGGTATGACTTTGGAGGCTGTTGGAATAATCAGACACTGGCTGTGGGCTGGGGAGGAGAGGACAGAACTCTCCAAGGGTCCCGGATCAATTACATAGAAGTGGTGAGCGATGTATACACAGCAACCCAAATAGCTGTGTAGGCGAGCAAACCCTTGATGCTTCTAGCCAAGGTGGACAGCAGTTTCGTGGAGGGAAAGTGGAGAGAATGAATGTGGCTTTGACTCCTGAGCTTGAAGAGTCTCTCCAGCATCCAGATACTGAGGTCTAATAGGCCTTTGACACTAAGGATTTGTCCCTGACACAGGTTTTCCTCAAGTCTTGGGGATGGGTGAGATCAAGAAGGGAGTGGAGAAGAGTATGACCACAATCTTGGGAGCCCTGCTGTCTAAAGGCAGAAGAGAAAAGTTACTGATGAAGAGAGACTGGCTGCTGGAGCCAAGGAAGGGGAGAAGAGCAGCAAAGGGACTGAGGGAAAGGCTTGCAATTGGGCAGTCGGGTCACAGGTGGCCACGTGGAGGGCAAATTTGTGGGAGTGGTGTAGCGGGAGGGGAGGGGTTGCAGGAGTAGGAAGGTACTATGTTTCCAGAAGTTTTGCTGAGGTGAGGGGGTGCTCGCTGGACGGGTGCCTTGTGCTCATCTTGGGACCTCCATTGTGCTTCCTTCTTCTCTACCCCCGAAGGGCACCTGAATCACTGTGGCTTCCGTGGGGGGCTACCTGGATCAGCAATACCACCTCTGGCTTGGTGAGCCAAACGTCTGACATTTCTATAGTCCTGTACATGTTTGAAAGGTCACTAACTCCTTTAATCCCCACAAGAACATACTTGTTTTCATGTCATTGGAAAGGAAATTGAGGCTCATGGAGTTTCAGTTCAGATTTGGCTAACTTGAGCATGCACTCCAAGTGAGGTTCCTTTGCTCTCTTCATCGCGTTTGCCCACACAGACCTTTGAAATACTGGTCCCCACTGCGCAGATGAAGAAAACGAGGCCTCAAGATTGGGACACCTGGTGCAGCTGCCCTGTGGGGAGCCGGGTCCTGGGCTCTTAGCACAGGGCTTTTTCCATTCTGCATTGCTGCACTTTCCAAAACCCACCCATGAGCTGACATTTGTGTCGCATGTTGCATTCCATAAAGCATTTCCCCAGGCTTTATTCCATTTAGTGCTCATAACAGCCTTCTGGGGGGAGATAAATTTTCTCCTGCTTTACAGATGATGAAACTGAAATTCAGTGTCATAAATGACTCATCCAAAGTCATGCCATTAGTAGAACCCCTTTCTGAAGCACAGATTTGATTTCCAAAGCAGACCCCTTTCCATGTCTCCCTGATGCCTTCAGGATGAAATTCATGTGCCTTATCCAGGCATGAAGGCTGTTCACATCCAGCCTGCCTGCTTCTCTGGCAGATCTTTGGTCTTTTTTTTACCTCATACCCTTTGCCCTCCGGTACCTGCTTGACCACAGCAGCATGTTCAACCACTACATGTGTCCATCTCTATCACTGCCTGGGCCAACCCTACTGGGATTGTTGGTAAGGCTGTGAGGTCCTTGGGCGCAGGGCCTGCATCTGCCTCATCTATACCCCAGCATTCAGCACAGTAGGCATCAGGAACCAGTGGATGTGAATGAATGAGAATGAATGAAAGCTGGGCATGGTGGCGCACGCTTGTAATCCCAGTACTTGGGAGGCTGAGACCCGAGGATCCGGGTTCGCGGCCAGCCTCAGCTACTTAGTGAGGCCCTCCGCAACTTAGTGAGACCCTGTTTCAAAATAAAGAATAAAAAAATAGGGCTAGGGGTGTGGCCTGGAGGTAAAATGCCCCTGGGTTCAATCCCTGGTACCACAAAAAATAAATAAATAAATAAAGAACAAATGACATTAGAACATGAACTCAACCTTCCAGGTGCTCTCTTGTTACACTTCTGGAAAATGTCTTCTGGTTGATTATTAAAGGATCTTTGATGGTCAGAGGTTTCAGATTCTGCCCACGATCTCCTTTCTGGCTTCCTTCAGAAGGAAGGAAGTTGAGGCCCTAGGTACAGCCTCTTAGGGCCTAGAGATTAAGTGGTTGACCCTGGCTGACCCTTTTCTCCCACAGGCGGCCAACCCCTATTGTGGAACCACATGGACTTCTGTAGGCCTGCAGGGTTGCAGCCTGGGGAAAGAGCCCTGGGCTGCTCCCAGGAGGGCTTGCCCTGGCCATCAGATAGCTCAGAGGTGGTAAGTTCAGCACTGGGGTTCTGTTTCATGCTTATTCGAGAGTGTCAAGGGCAGGGTGGCTGGAGATGCTGTGGGTTCCTGGGTGCATACTCCTGCGGCCACTTTCCAGTTTACCAAGCTGTTCATCTCTAATCTGGTACCTCTCTCCCTTGAGGCTCTAAATGATTGCAAGGTGGGGATTAGCTCAGGGGCTTAGAGAGGTGAAATGACAAGTTTAAGGGCTGACAGGAGCTTGAGTTGAGGCATGTCAGCTCCGTGTGCCATTTTGCCACACGGGTGCCCCTGCCCCAAGTGGATTGGCATGCTCAGAATGGGCCCTGTCAGGTTTTCTTATAAAAAGTTGTATTCTTCAGCCCCTTCTTTTCCCACTGCTTCAGTCCCTCCTGCACATCTCCCTCTCCTCCGCTACTGAAGTCTGGTACCCAGGTATGATTACAGGGCTGAATTCAACCAGGAAGTTATTATGCAGCATAATCCATATGGCTGAGGTTTGCTCAGAAGTGAGTCCCCCCCCCTTTCCCCATCATCTTGACCAGGATTTAGAAGCCCTTGTCTCCCACACCTTTGAGCAGGAAACACGTGTGTAAGTCATTTCATATTTCTTGGTCTCTGTTTCCTAATCAGTAAAATGGAAGAAAATAAAGTCAAGTACTCTCCACTCGCTGGAGGATCAAATGAGCTTATGGAGGTAAAAGACCAGCACAGAGGAGGCACCCATGAAATGGTTCTCGAATCATTACCTGCAGTTTCTGTAGTTTTGTGGCTTGTTCTGACATCCAATCACTAGGCTTGTTGTTCCACTGTGGGGACATCGCCCCTCACTGCCTTTCCTGCTCCCCGCTTCTCCCTTGTCCAACCTGTGCTCCAGATCCTGCTGTTAATGTCTCCTCTGTGTCTAACCCAGAGCTGGGCCCCAGGAGTGAGCAATGATTGCCCTGCTGGGGCTTGTTTTAGGGCTCGCCATCTCTCCCTTCTTGCTTCTTGCCCCTCTCTCCTGAGACCCCTACACAGGTCCCACATCTGCCAACTGGCTCTGTTACATGCACCTGTAGTTTATTTTTTGTGTGTGTGGTACTGGGGATTGAACCCAGGGGCATTCTACCTCTGAGCTACACCCTCAGCCCAATTTTTTATTCTTTATTTTGAAACAGGGTCTCACTGAATTGTGGAAGCCTCACTAAGTAGCTGAGGCTGACTGCGAACCCAGATCCTCCGGCCTCAGTCTCCCAAGTACTGGGATTACAAGCATGTGCCACCATGCCCAGCTATACTTTATTTTGAAACTGGGTCTCACTAAGTTGCAGAGGACCTCACTAAGTAGCTGAGGCTGGCTGCGAACCCTGATCCTCCGGTCTCCGCCTCCCAAGTACTGGGATTACAAACATGCATCACCACGCCCAGCTTGCACCTGTCATTTAAAGAATTCCCTTTGGCTTTGGGGAACTTCACAGGGATGCCAAGATTCCTATGGCTTTGGACCCTCACTCGGCACCCCAGGCCTCACCCTGGGCTCCCTTCCCACAACCTTAGTTTGAGAAAAGGGAAGTTAATCATTTGTTGTCATCTTGTAGTCCCTTCCCAGACCCTTTCCCCAGTTCTTTTGTAACCAGAGAGAGTGCGGGAAGTCTAGGCTGCTCTGAAGAAAGGGAACTCGCATTTCACTGAGCATTTCCTTTGTGTCAGACATGGCTCCACCACTTCACATCTACTGTCTTCTCTGTCCTCACAGCGTCTTCAAGAAGTGAGCATTATTATTATTCCCACCTGATAAAGGAGGCGGCTTGCTCAGAGAGATGAGGCAATGGGTTCCAGACCTATGCAGCAAGTTTATTACAAAAGCCAGCACAGAAGCCATTCTGGACTTCACATGTTCTCTAATGCTTTTTTTTTTTTTTTTTTTTTTTGCGGTACTGGGGATTGAACGCAGGGGCGTTCTACCTCCGCGCTACACCCCCGGCCCTATTTTTTTATACTTTATTTTGAAACCGGGTCTCACGAAGTTGCGGAGGGCCTCACTAAGTAGCTGAGGCTGGCCCCGAACCCGGATCCTCCGGTCTCCACCTCCCAAGTACTGGGATTACAAGCGTGCGCCACCACGCCCAGCACTCTCTAATGCTTTTCTCCTCACTCTCCTAGCTGCGATCTCCCCACTCTTCCTGGAGTAAGAAGGGGAGGCTCCAGTAGCTTCTCCTGGCTGATTCTGATGGTGTGCACCCATCAGAATCTGCCAGAAAAGTCCTCCTGTCTTTCTTGTGACTTTGGTCATCTTCTAGTCTTTCTTCTTGACACTCTCACTGTACCCAAGAGGAAAAGGAAGAAAAACATTCATCTGCTCAAGGCACCGGCTCTCCTTGCTTTCATTAAGCAGTGCTAAAACACCCCTCCCATCTGAACAGTGCTTTGTACTTTCACGTACATTATCCCTTTTAATACTTATGCCACCACAACCATTCAATCAACAAATCCCGAGAGCCACAAACAAGATGGGGCCCTCAGCAGCAGGGGACTTCTTTTTTTTTTTTTTTTTTTTGCTGTACTGGGATTGAACCCAGGGGCGTTCTACCTCCGCGCTACACCCCCGGCCCTATTTTTTATACTTTATTTT
>PVJS01033028.1:0-22411 GCA_004027185.1 Glis glis | reverse complement strand
AAAAAAAAAAAAAAAAAAAAAAAAAAAAAAAATCAAAATCAAAGATAATTTAACATAAAAATAGCAAAAATAGCAATTAAAGAACTATACTTCAGTATGTGTATAATTCAGTTGGTGTTCTTTATTCTTTTTAACTTTTATTTTATTTTATACTTTTATTGGTGCATTGGTGCATACATCATAGTGAGATTCATGCATATATAAATCTCATAAATACATAGTGTATTTATGATGCATAAATACATGCACACATCACTTGGTGTATCTCCCTCCATATCCCACCCTGGTCCCCTTCTACCTCCCCATACATATTAGTGAGATTGGCAGGGATACCATTATGTGTGAATATAACATTATTTGAACTGTTCCCTTCCTCAAGTCTCCCTTTTCCCCTCCTCACCTCCTTCCCCCAACTCCCTTCCACCATTCTACTGGTCTCCTCATTTATCTGAAGTCCCTTTTGTTTCCTATTTTCTCTCTAGCATCACATAAGAGAAAAAACATACAACCCTAGACTCTCTAAGACTGGCTGATCTCACTTAGCAGAATATTCTCTAGTTCCATCCATTTTCCTGCAAATGACATAATTTTGTTCTTCTTTATGCCTGAATAAAATTCCACTGTGTATATATACCACAGTTTCTTTATCCATTCATCCGTAGATGGACACCTAGGTTGGTTGCATAATTTGGCTATTGTGAATTATGCCACTATAAACATGGATATGCATGTATCACTATAGCATTCTGACTTCAATTCTTTGGGAAAGATACCAAAGCTAAGTCTAGCTAGGTCATATAGTGGCTAAGTTTGATTATTTTGCCAAATAGGTTCTTTTTATCCTCTAGTCTCTGCTAATAAATTTAGTTGGTAGAGATAGAGGGGAACTAAGGTAACATTGGTGTTTTCTACCAGGAGTTAATGAGAGTTGGTAATGTGCGGTCGCTTCCATTAACACGAAGGCTAAAACTGGCCTCAGAGTAGCCAAATCAAGACACTTCTGTGTACTGGACAGTTGCCCAGCTTGCAGGCTATTTCCCTTCCCATTACCACAACACCTCTGAATTAACAAGATCACATGGCCCTGGGCTTATCCTGCCAGCTTACCCCGTGGATGAACGAGGCCGCAGTTTGGGAGATGGGTTTCTGCCTCTGATCTGGAGCCTCCTTTAGAGCCAGCAAAACCAAGTGTCCGGCTCAAAGCACCTGTCTCAACTGAGCAGCTCTACTTGTAGGGCCATACCTGCCCGGGAGACGGTTGCGGGAGTGGCCGTGCGCAGGTGGCTGATCTCAAATAGGAGCCGCATCGTGGGATTAAGTGGAATCCGCTCATTGCTAGCCAGGGTCAGCACCTAGGAACAACAGGAGGGGTGTCCAGGTTGGAAGGAGTTAGGATGCGTGGCCGGCCAGCTGGTACGGACTTGGATTATTGTTGACCGGGGTTATGAATGTGCTATGGTTTGAATATGCTCCCCGAAAAGCACGTGTTGGAAATGTAAGCCTTACTGCAACAACATTAGGGAGTGGGACCTTCAGAGGTGAAGTGGCCAGGAGGTCTCCACCCTTGTCAGTGGGTTGATGCTGATAGAAAAGGGCCTGAGATGGAGGGTTCTAGCCCTTCCCCCGTGGAACAACACAGCAAGAAGGCCCTCGCCAGATGTGGCCCCTAGATCTTGGACTTTCTAGCCTCCAGAACTGTGAGTCAAATAACTGTCTTATCTTTTTAAATTACCCAGTCTCTAGTATTCTGTTATAGTAACAAAACAATCTAAGTCAGGCTGCTACTGCTGCTGTTGCTGCTGCTGCTGAGTGTGGTACTGGGAATTGAACCCAGAAGCATTCTACCTCCAAGCTACACCCCCAGCCCTTTTTTATTTTTTGTTTTGAAATAGGCTCTTGCTAGGTTGCTGAGGCTGGTCTGGAACCTTCAATCCTCCTGTCTCAGCCTCCCAAGTACTAGGATTATAGGTGTGCACCACCACATCCAATTTCTTTCTTTTTATTAGAAGTATTTTCAGCTGGGCGTGGTGGCGCACGCTTGTAATCCCAGTACTTGGGTGACTGAGACAGGAGGATCGCAGGTTTGCGGCCAACCTCAGCTACTTAGTGAGGCCCTGTGCAACTTAGTGAGACCCTGTTTCAAAAATAAAGAACAAAAAAGTAGGGTTGGGGGTGTAGCTCCAAGGTAGAATGGCCCTGGGTTCAATCCCCCATACCGCAAAAAAAAATTTTTTTAAATAAAATAAATCCAGCCGGGCATGGTGGTGCACGCTTGTAATCCCAGTACTTTGGGAGGCAGAGACCGGAAGATCCGGGTTCGCGGCTAACCTCAGCTCTCTCGCTCTCTCTCTCCCTGTCTCTCTCTCTCTCTCTCTGTCTATCTCTCTCTCTCTCTCTCTCTCTCCTTAGTGAGGCCCTCCGCAACTTCGTGAGACCCGGTTTCAAAATAAAGTATAAAAAATAGAGCCGGGGGCGCAGAGGTAGAACGCCCCTGTGTTCAATTCCCGGTACCGCAAAAATAAATAAATAAATAAAATAAAATAAATCCAACCCATACAATGGGAAATGGGAAATCTTGGTCTAAGTAGCAAGCTGTCCACTATCTTTTTGGGCACTAAGTCAGGGAAGGCGAAGGAAAGCAAAGAGAAGCAAAGGGGATGAAGGTGCATGAGATGCAGCCAAAAGAGAAAGGAGGAGGAGGAGAGTTAGAATGCACTGGGTTCAATCCCCAGTACCGCAACAAAAAGAAGTATTTTCTACAATAATCCTCTGTTCTCCCTCTACTCCCACCCCTGTATCTTTTGTGTGTGTGTGTGTGTGTGTGTGTGTGTGTGTGTATTGAATCAGAGGGGGGAAGTTATTTGAACAGTTTAAATTGATGTCAATAATTTGAATGAACTAGACCATACTGGAATAATAAACTATTAAAAGAAAAGAGCTTCGGTTTCATATTGCTGCTCTTCCTTCTAAAGCTGTCCTGCTGGGAGAGCCTGCATTTACTCTAACGATCCTGTGAATGCTGAAGCCATTTTAACGCCTCCGTTCTGGATGTACTTTCTGAGCAAGTTTAGAGCAGCTACCAATGTAACAGACATTTTGCTGGCATTGGGTTAGTTTCCACTGATGATAAATAATAACATCCGCTCTCAATGGGGACGTATGTGCCATCATGGAGGGTGTTTGACAGGCTCAGAATATTTCTGATCCTAAGTTTACTTGTTTATAAAAAAAGGCAAAGATTTAGGGTGAAAAAGATATGAACAGATGATGTAAGGTTCCTTTCAGCTCTAAAGAGCAAGTGAAGCAGGAGGCAGCAGATCCCGGAGGAAATGTACAACATGTCACCCTGGGTGGGTGGGGCGGTGTCACTAAAGCAGGCCAGGGCTGCTGGCAGGAGCATATCAGTCCCAAGATGTCTGTTAAGGAGTCTGTTAAGGACACCACTGACAGATGCTTAGCCTGGCCCAGCCACCACGTGGCATCTAGATCTTCAAATGTGTCTGCCACACTGCGGAACTGGCTTCCGAGATGGCTAGGGGTGACGAGGGGATCCACCCCACCCCGCTTCCTTTGATACCTTATTGTCATCCATGACAGTGTTCAGAGACTCGATCCACATTGGGTCTATGTCACCATCTAGTACAATCCACTTGGGCCCGTCGTGGGAGATGTTGGCAAGCTCTCGCATGATGGAGGAGAACAGTCCTAAAAGGAAGCACTGATAAGTAACGTACGCTCCATTTACCCTCAATCCTCTGTCTCCTATTGTTGCTCCCCACCATTGGCTAAAACACTCAGGAAGAGGTGTCCATAGAAAAGGCGTATCAGGTACATTCTCTCTCTGCTGCCGATGAACTTCTTAACACCAATAAGAACCATGAGGACAGTAACAGCACCTGGTGGAACTAGCTCGCTAAATGACACCAAACCCCAGGGAGTCATTCAGCAAGCGACTGTGACATTATAGAATTATATTCAATTTTTTTCTTTTGGTATTGAGCCCAGGGGGATTCTACCTCTAAGCGACACCCCCAGCCCTTTAGTTTTAATTTTGAAACATGGCCTCGCTAATTTGTTGAGGTTGGTCTCAAACCTGCCATCCTCCTGACTCAGCCTCCCAAGTACTGGGATTACAGGTGTGCGCTACCCGGCTGCATTAAGCTTTTTTTAGATAAAGTTTTCATCCTTTGTAATTGCAGCCCTAGCAGATCTTGCCCCAGACAAGCTTTAGAAGGCTTAATGTGATTCTTATTGTCATTACATAAAATTTATGTATTAATTTGGGCAGAATTGATTTTTACAATATTAAATTTTCCCAGTCAATAATAGGGTATGTCTTATTTTAAATTTATTCAGATAATTGTTTTATGTCCATAATAAAATTTTACAGCTTTTAAAATATATCTTTTTGGCTAAATGGATTCCTAAATGTTTCATAGTTTTTATTGTTATTGTGAATGGGATTTTCCCCCCTTATATTTCCATTTTTAGCTGGCTGTTACTAGTCTAGAGAAAAGCTACCAAATTTTGTGTATTTGGTTTATGTTTGGTTACTTTCGATACATTTTCAGTTTCGATACATTTTCAGGCCGGGCGTGGTGGTGCATGCTTGTAATCCCAGTACTTGGGAGGCTAAGACAGGAGGATTGCAGGTTTGCATTCAGCCTCAGCTACTCTAAGTTACTGCATGCTGGCCTTGAACCTGAGATCTTCCTGTCTCAGCTTCTCAAGTACTGGGGTTACAGGCCTGTGCCTCCATGCCCAGCTCAACTGATCCCCTTCCGAATAAAGAAGATGAACCCAGTATGTTTGTCCCACTGATTTAAGAGTTTTAATTCTTAGTGTGTAATATAGCAAAGGTATATTTACAATTTAATACATTTTATGACATAAAGTGGCGATGCAGTATGTTAATAATGCTGTAGTTCAACTTCACAGTCACTAGGATTCCCTCCGCCCCGAATTACACAGAGCAAATGCAGCTGTTGAAAATGTTTTATGGTTCCACATGGTAAGAAAAGCCAGGTGTGGAGCGCATGCCTGTAATCCCAGTACTTGGGAAGCTGAGACAGGAAGATCGCAGGTACTTGGGAGGTAGAGACAGGAGGATCGCCAGCCTCAACAATTTAGTGAGCCCCTGTTTCAAAATAAAGAAATAAATAAGAGGGCAGGGGCAATAGCTCAGAGGTAGAATGCTGCTGGGTTTAATCCCCAGTACCACACACACACACACACACACACACACACACACACACACACACGTGCACACACGCACACGCACACATACACACACACCTCACATAACATTTAAAAAGGATGCTTAAGGTTAAGGTAAACAACAGGGAATGGAAAGACTACAGTACAGGTCACAGTGCGGAGTCATGACAGATTTGGCCTAAAGAGGAAGGACAAGAGGGAGACTGAGAACCAACACCAGTGGCAGCACTGCAGGTGAGCTCAACCGAAAGGAGCCGGGCCCACAGGCAGATCTATCCTCCTTACAGGGGAACTCCTCCAGTGGTAAGGGCCCTGCCTACCATGCATGAGGTTGTATGTTCGAGGAAGGGCAAAGGATGTAGCTGAGTTGCTGAGACTGACCTTGAACCTACAGTCCTCCTGTCTCAGCCTCCCATGCACTGAGCTTAGAGGTGTGCACCACCACACCTGGCACCAAGAATGTAGCTAAAGAAGACAAGGCGCTCACCCATAAATGTATAGGGAGACTGTCCCTAAATGTTCCTTTTCATTAGTTTACTCAAGTTTCCTACTTCATACTGAGTAAATATTGTTCATTTATATTTTGCTAGGGGGTCATCTATTTCTTTTTTTTTTTTTTTTGCAGTACTAGGGATTGAACCCAGGAGCATTTTACCTCTGAGCTACACCCCCAGCCCTATTTTTTATTCTTTATTTGGAAACAGGATCTCACTAAGTTGCAGAGGCCTCACTAAGTAGCTGAGGCTGGCTGCGAATCTGGATCCTGCTGTTTCAGCCTCCCAAGTACTGGGATTACAAGCGTGCACCACCGCGCCTGGCGGGGGCCATCTATTTCTTCTAGATTTTCAAATATGTGTCATCTAATGAAATATTCTAACTTAATCTTGCTTATATCTACTGTTACATATCCTTTCTAATTCCTAATCATGTGTTTTCACCCTTTTCCCATGAAAAGGGTGTCATGCTCACAATGAACTTACTTTACAAAGAATTAAAATTTGTATTTATCTTTTCTATGATTTCTCCATGTTCCTTCTGGGTAATTTCAGATTTTGTCTTGATTAGTTTCTTTTCCCTCATTTGCTTCAAGTTTAGTTTGAGTGATTGCTTACTATAGATACCAACTTTTTTTCCCAGCCCCTTTTCCATAGTAAAGTTTAAAGATTTTCCTGAAAAGGTTTAGAAAAATCCCACCTAAAGTATGGAGTATTTTTTTTATTGGTTCCTAGCAGGAGGGAGGTTGCAAGTATTTTTTTTTTTATTGGTCCCTAGGAGGGAGCGGGGTTGCAAATTAATTTTCTTTCTGACCCAGAGGTAGAAAGTATTTTTTGAATGGCAAGTAGTAAAATTATTTTGAGTTGTTTTCTTGCCAGTTGTTTCTAATTCTGCTGTATTATCAGAGAATATGGCCCATAAATTGATATTTTTGGTGGGCGTGGTGGCACACGCTTGTAATCCCAGTACTTGGGAGGCTGAGACAGGAGGATCACAGGTTTGTGGCCAGCCTCAGCTACTTAGTGAGGCCCTCTGCAACTTAGTGAGACCCTGTTTCCAAATAAAGAATAAAAATAGGGCTGGAGGTGTAGCTCAGGGTAGAATGCCCCTGGGTTCAATCCCCAGCACTGCAAAAAAAACTTGATATTTTTGAATTCAATATAGCTTCCTTTGTAGCCAACTAAATTTTTGATTTTTGGTAATGTTCCATGAACCAACCAAGAAAGGAATAATTTCTATTTATAGGATGCAAATTTCTGGAACTCTATGTTATAGTGAGTGTGATGATATATTTGCAAATTCCTTTATTGTATGCTTATTTCTCTACCTACTGGAACTATCTAACTTTGAAAAAGGCATGTTAAAATAATCTACTGTATTTTTATTTTCATGTTCTACCAAAATTTTTAAACGTTTATACTCCACTTACTTTGAAGTTGTCCTGTTCAGTGACTATAGATTTATAGTTATTATATCTGCTTTGTTAATTTCCTCAAATCTAATGCATTTCCTCAAATCTAATTCTGTTTAAAAATTTAAACAGAATTCCAAGAAAGTTTAAGACACCGAATTAAACTTAAATTACTGGGCTTAAATTTAATATGGAAAAGGAAGTGCCTGAGACTAAGAAAATTACAAAAGGAGATTGAGGAGCGACTTACCTTGTCAGGTATTAAAATATGCTATAAAATGATTGCAACTAAAATAGACT
Source organism: Glis glis (assembly GCA_004027185.1). Lineage (NCBI taxonomy): Eukaryota > Metazoa > Chordata > Mammalia > Rodentia > Gliridae > Glis > Glis glis. The sequence continues at coordinate 14,988 of PVJS01033028.1, read as the reverse complement.
AATATTAGTATAGGATTAGATAGGAAAGTGGAGCAGAACAGAAAGCCCAGAATCATATCTCAGTATGTGTGGCATTTAACAAACGGCAGGCTGTTGTTTAAATTCAGAGGGAAAAGTTGGTTTATTTAATGAATGATGCTGGCATAATCAATTACCATGTGGGAGGCAATAAAGTTGATATTTACCTCATACTAAGCCCCCAAATAAATTCCAGATGGATAAAAAATGTTAATGTAAAAAATCCTCATTGACCAAATTTATGATGCTGCATCTGTGGCTGAAAATTAGAAAGAGTTATAAACTAAGTAGGAATCCCAGATGATAAAAAGATCAGTCAGATATCATTTCCTTTTTTTTTAAAAAAAAAGTGCATGGTAAGCCGGGCATGGTGGTGCACATTTGGAATCCCAGTAGTTGGGAGACCGAGACAGGAGGATCGCAGGTTCGAGGACAGCCTCAGCAAGTAGTGAGACTCTCATCAACCTAGCAACACCCTGTTTCAAAGTAAAAATAAAATAGGGCTGGGGGTGTAGCTTGGGGGTCGAATGCCCCTGGGCTCAATTCCCAGTTAAAAAAAAAGCGCATGGTAAAATATGACATAAAATATCTATGGACAAATGATGGGGAAATATTAGCCATGCCTACAATAGATAAATAGTATCTTTGATATATAAAGAACTCTTTTTTTAAAATTTGTGGTACTGGGGATTGAACCCAGGGGTATTCTACTTCTGAGCTACACCCCCAGCTCTATTTCATTTTTTATTTTGAAACAGGATCTTGCTAAGTTACCCTGCTCTGGCCTCAAATCTGCGATCCTCCTGTCTCAGCCTCCCAAGTCCTGGGATGACAGGCATGCCCCAAAGTTCCTGGCATGTAATGCTTACACGCTGACTCTAAATAAGGAGAAAGAAAACACAAAAGATCAAATTACTAAGAGCAATAACCAAAAAAAAAAAAAAGAAGCTAAGCCTCATTAATAGTCAGTGAAATAAAAATTAGAGCTGCTAGCTCATTAAATTCCCTTGCCCCAGGCTTCTGATGGAAGCTCCTAAATTAAAGAAATCCAGGCAGCTTGGCGCTGATGGAGTCAGACATCGAAGCACTGGGAGAGAGCTAAGCTGTCTCACTCCGGAAGCACAGAGGAACACGGGCCTGGGTTCCTCTGAATCACTGTAGAAGGGAACATGGTCCTGGAACGCCCTGGCACTGAGCGGGTGTCCTGATCATCATCAGGGGCCTGGCCTAGGCGCACTGGACCCTAGCGCTGGGGGCGATGTGCACCATTTCACTGGGGATGAGCTGCAGACTTCCCTACCTCGTGCTCGCTTGAAACCCACTGCCAGGAGCCGGGCGTGGTGGCACATGTTTGTAATCCCAGTACTTGGGAGGCTGAGACAGGAGGATCCAGGTTCGCAGCCAGCCTCAGCTACTTAGTGAGGCTCTCTGCAACTTAGTGAGACCCTGTTTCAAAATAAAGAATAAAAAATAGGGCTGGGGTGTAGGTTGGAGGTAGAATGCTCCTGGGTTCCATCCCCAGTACCGCAAAAACAAAACAAAACAAAAACCACTGCCTGGCTGTGTAACTGCTCCACGCTCACGCTGCGCTGTGTGGTCCAGCTGAATGCTTGGCCCACTTTATCCTAAGGACCTCCTCCAAAAGACGGCTGGACGTCTGATCCGCTGAGATTCCCGCCCAGCCCAAGCTGGTCTCTCCTTTATCTGCTGGTGGTTTTCTGCAGGGACTCTAGGGAGAGCAGGAGCTTTGTCCTTGGGAGAGGCCACTCTTACCATCCTTCCATTCTCGCGTGGCCGGATTGATGATGCCGAAGAGTTCGTCGTTTGTGACTGCTTTGGGATTGAGGTCAGACCAGACAGGGCGGCGCTTCAGGATCTGGTAGGTCCTGTGCAACGTCCGGAGCACCTGGGACTTGCCGGTCCCAGCACCGCCCACCACGAACACTGAGTGCCGCACCGCCAGCAGCTCCTCCAGCTGGACCACCTGGGGGGCAGGAAGGGACCGGTTTGTCACTTGGCTATGGACATGCTTTCTGTGAGCCAGGCTGGTGTTTGAAGTGAGGCCTGAAGTCAACCCAGGGAGGGTTGTTTACCCCAGAATGCGACGGGGTCTGAAATAGAAAGGCAACTCGATGTATCGATTCATGCGTTCCTCAGTTGGTCATGCCATTATTAGTCACCAGCTAAGTACCAGAGAGGACTTAGTACCAGTGGGAGATTCAGAGATGTTTTCATAGCCTGATGGAGAAGAAAGTCATGCTGACATGTTATTAGATTAATATAAGGTGGTAAGGGCTATAATAGGGGTGTTTAGAAAGTGCTGTGGGAACAGAGAGGAGGGAGCAATTTTGTGTGTGTGTGTGTGTGTGTGTGTGTGTGTGTGTGTGTGTGTGTGTGTTACTGGGGATTGAACCCGGGGCATTCTACTTCTGAGCTACACCTCTAATCAATTTTTATTTAATTAAATTAATTAATTTATCATTTGTGGCTTGAACCCAGGGGTATTCTACCTCTGAGCTACACCCCCAGTCTTATTTTATTTTGAAACAGGGTCTTGCTAAGTTGCTGAGGCTGACCTCAAATCTGCAATCCTCCTGTCTCAGCCTCCCAAGTACTGGGATTACAGGCATGCACCACTGTGCCTGGCTGGGAACAATTGATTTTGAAGGTAATGGAGGGGACATTCCCAGAGGAGGGGATATTTGAACCCAGGGCTCCAGGGATGAGAAGGAATTTGTCTAGAAGATGCACGGGAAGGTTCTATCAGGCAGAGGTATCAGCAAAGTATAAAGGCTTACAGAGTGACAAAGTGCTGGCTGATGGCTTAACGAAGCTGGAGTCGAGGGGCCCCACGGGGCAGTGGTGGCACTGAAGGTCTCGTGAGTCTTGGTCTGAGCTCCAGGCTCAGCTTTCCACTGTCATACGAATACGCTGACTGAAATCAGGTGGCAGTAACCCCCAAATCCTTAGCCCAGCTCACGCAGCCCTTTTGCAATCTGGTCCAAATCAGCCTCTACTCTTCTCTCTCATCTTCAACAGGCATGTTCCATCCAGCCACGTACTCAAGAGTTCTTCGAGGATGCCCGTTCCCACGTCCGTGCCTTGGAACACGCTCCAGTTGTGCTTGGAAGTTACCCTTTCCTCTGCCTTCCTCTGGCCAAACCCTGCACGGTCCTTGGGAAGCCTTTGGTCTATTGTAGGTGTCCTGTGCGCACAGCCCACGTCCCCACACGTGACGATGTTGCCATGGTTACCTTCCTGTCTCACCACTGGCACACCAGCTCACTGAAGGCAGGCAGGGCTCCTTCCAGGGCTAACAGAGTCTCTGGCACCTACCAAGGGCTCAGCAAATACTTGAAGGATGGCCAGAAAGGCCATGAAAGGTCTTGAAAGGATGGTACATTATGACTGGTCTTATAAGCCATGAGCAAAAACATTTTTACATTGTTGTAGACCAAGTTTCTTCCTATTTTGCAATACAAGATTCTCAGCAGAGGGGAAGTAGAAAATGCACCAAAATGTTGACAGGGTGTTGGGAGAATTGGAAGTTCTCCCCATACATTTTATTTATTTACTCTATACTTTAAAAATGATAAATAATGACTTGTATGGTTTTTTAGTACTGGGGACTGAACCTAGAGAATTCTACCTCTGAGCTATACCCCTGATCCTTTTCATATTTTATTTTGAAACAGGGCCTCGCTAAGTTGCTGAGGCTGTCCTCGAACCTGCGATCCTCCTGTCTCAGCCTTCCAAGTACTGGGATTAGAGACATGCACTACCACACCTGGCTTACTTGTATGTTTTTAAAATTTAAGTGATAGTGATGTTAAGAAGAATTCTAGAATTATACAACCAGGAGGAAAGCCATAGTGGTCAGTTCAATGTGGAGGTGGCAGGTAAATAGCTATTTTGAGGCAAGATGATCAGCTTTGGATGTATGTGGCAGGATAATTCAATGGGATGTTGATTTGCATATTGTTTTCCATAGCATGAGGGTTTTTTGGTTTGATGGTTTGTTTTGGGGTATTTTTGTCTCTCTCCAAGGCGTTGCTGTTTCTAAGATGCAGGAGCCAAAGGTATCTGGAAGACTCTCAGTCCTGGCTCTTATTTTCTTCCTCCAGGGACTTGATGCAGAATCTTCCCGGATAGGAATGAGGAAAGGGTTGGGAAGGGACTCCAAGGAAGTGAGGCTCAGTCTATGAATGGAAAAAGAGTCACAATGTGAGGACCAGTAGCGGAGTGGTCCAGGTAGAGCAAGAGTATTACACTTGGAGGGCAGGAAAAAAAAAGAATGGCAGAGGATGAAAGAGGCAACAGGGCACACACAATAACCAAGAGGGAGGAGGAGGAGGAGAAGGAAGAGAAGAGGAGCAGAAGAAAAGTTGTGGTGGTGTGGGAGCCTCTGGAGACTGTATTAGACTCTCAGGTTTTCTTCCCCATGAACAATTGACTGAAGAGTGATAGCGTACCCTGATACTAGTAAGACTTAAGGTCACTTTCTAGTTCAATAAACTTTTTTGTTGATAATGTTCACTTTCAACAGCTTCATTGAGCTCTATTTTGCATAGTCAAATCATCCCTTTAAAGTGTCCAGTTCACTCTTCTACATTGTTGGTGGGATTGCAAATTAGTTCAGTCGCTATGGAGATCAATGTGGAAATTCCTCAGAAAACTGGGAATGGATCCACCATATGATCCAGTGACACCACTCCTGGATATCTTTCCAAAGGGACTGAAATCAGAGAATTACAGTAATATATACATATCCATGTTCATAGCAGCACAATTCACAATAGCTAAATTATGGAACGAACCTAGGTGTCCACCAATAGATGAATGGATCACAAAGTTGTGGGATATACACACAATGGAATTCTACTCAGCAATAAAGAAGAAGAAAATTATGTCATTTGCAGGAAGATGGATGGACCTGGAGAACATTATGTTAAGTGAGATTAGCCAGTCACAGAAAGTGAAGGGTCATATGTTTTCTCTCATATGTGGAAGGTAGGGAGTAATGGGATACCAGAGGGACTCCAGATAATGGAGGAGAACATCATTGGAGCCAGGGAGGTGGTCTACGATGGGGGAGAGGGAGGATCAATGAAGGAATGACTTCTATCGACATTATGTACATACGTGAGAATACCAATGCCAATCTCAATACCCTGTATGGGGAAGGGGCAAGGATGAGGAGGGACCAGGGGAAAGCCCACCGAGTGCTGTGTTCATGTGTGTCACTATCATTATGATATAAGACTATAATGCACCAATAAAAGTATATAAAAATAAAGTGTCCAATTCAATGCAGGTCCCTTCCCAGGGTTTGTGGACTAAGTGAAGACTATGACAGAGTTACAACTTGGCCTTTGTCTCTGCACTTGAGGGTGCCTGAGCAGACAGCTGGCTTTCTATTGAGTGCCCCCAAAGAATATGGAAGGGTTTTAATTTGGGGCACCAATACCCTGATAGCAGTCTTCGTTTCCCCCAAAGAGTTTATTAAATTTTCTTAAAGACGTTCTTCCTTTTTGGCCTCGAGTTAAATGCCTGGATGTGCTGATCTGCAGCACGTGGGAATGAGGAACTGGAGGGAGGTAGTAGAAGAAGAGCATGGGGAGTCAAGTGACCAAATCACAAACAGATTTAATGACACCCCCTCCAGTTATTTTCAGTTCTATTTTTCATTCCTGCCCTCCTTAACTAGCAACTCCGAGCCCAGAGCTTCTCCAGGGTTCTGCTTGGAAGAGTAGCTGCCTGTTTGCCCTCTTTCCCTGAAGCCCTTTCTAACTGTATTCTATCCTGCGGGCCCCTCCTCGGTGGGATCTATCAGCCCACTCTCAACCTCTTTCCACTGTGCAGAAATGTACTGAAATGTCCCCTTCCTGGCTGCCATAGTTTTATGAGTTATTCCTTTTCCTTAAAAAATAAATTCATAACTAGGAGAAATTGGGTAACAAAGGAGACCGCAGATAAAGGAGGAGAGACTCCAGTGGAGTGTTGGAAGGAGAGAGATGGGGAAGACTTGATGAAGGAAACAGTTCAAATAATGTCATCGTACATACATGAAACTATCAATACCAGTCTCAATAACATGTATGGGGAAGGGGAGGGAGCGGGGTGGGATCCAGAGGGAAACACACCAAGTGCTGTGTGCATATAAATGGTGTTAAAATATATGCCTCAGCTGGACGTGGGGGTGCACGCTTGTAATCCCAGTACTTGGGAGGCTGAGATGGGAGGATCGCAGGTTCGTGGCCAGTCTCAGCTACTTAGTGAGGCCCTCTGCAACTTACTGTTTCCAAATAAAGAATAAAAAATAGGACTGGGGGTGTAGCTCGGAGGTAGAATGCCCCTGGGTTCAATCCCCAGTACCACTATATATATATATATGTATGCACACACCTCATTATGATGGATAATTACAATGTACCAATGAAAGTATGTTAAATGAATAAATGAATAAATTCCTAGTATCACCCTTAAGGGATATGAGGATGCCACTGGAACCCCACCAGGCAGCATTTGAGAAACTCTCTCCTCCAAGCCCAGGAGGAAGGCACGAATGAAGAGTGGGTAGGGACATCATTTGTCACAAACACCTGTGGTAGAGAGCCTCTGTTTTATCAGAAAGTCAGGGAGCAGCTGTGAAAAAGAAAAAAAGAAAAAAAGAGAATGAAGAAAACAGAAAAGAAGAAAACAGAATGGGGCCCAACTGACAAATAAAAAGAAAGGGCAAGATTCTGAGTAGGAAAGGGAAGCAGAGCACAGGGGAAGGAAGGCACGGTGTCCTGACCAAATCCCAGACAGCCTGAGAAGAGCTGGGCTGTCCTGATTCTAAGACATCTCCTCAGCACACGGCATCTGCGCCACCTCATCCAATTAACCCATCTCTGGGGCGGGAGTGCCTCTTAGGATGAAACCCTCTAAGGGAAAGCCCTCAGTCTGGCATCAGGAGCCCTCCATGTCGTGGTCCCACATTGACTCTTGAGTCTTATCAACTACTCCCCCATCCTCTTCCCTGGCACCCATCACCCCAATACCTTTTTATTTATCAATGTTGGACTTCCTGTGGCTACTTATACAGTCTCTGTTTCCCACACAGGCTCCTTTGTGGACCCTTTCTCCTCTACCTTGAAGGCCATCCTGTGCCTGTCTTTCTGTAAGTGTGTGTGTGTGTGTGTGTGTGTGTGTGTGTGTGTGTGTATGTGTTGGTGTACTGGAGATTGAATCCAGGGGCATTCTACCTCTGAGCTATACCCCCAGCCCTATTTTATTTTTTATTTTGAAACAGGGTCTCACTAAGTTGCAGAGGGCCTCGCTAAGTTGCTGAAGCTGGCCATGAACCTGCGATCTTCCTGTCTCAGCCTCCCAAGCACTGGGATTACAGGCGGGCACCACCACACCTGGCTCATCTTGTCCCTTTCTACTTCAAGTCTGTCCACTGAACTTGGAAGGAGGGAGGGAGAAGCAGACAGGATCATAGCAGCAGAGGACTAGGGGAAGCTTTGCTCTCTTCTGTAAAAGGGAATTCCAGAAGTGAAAGCAGGCACCTGCTTGCAATGAGAAATGGGGATTCCAATTCATTAATTTTCTCTCTTTCTCTTTCTCTTTCTTTTTCTTTTCTCCCTCCCTCCTTTCCTCCCTCTTTCTTTTCCTTCCTTCCTTCTCTTCCTTCCTTCCTTCTCTTTCTTTCTTCTTTCTTTCTTTCTTTCTTTCTTTCTTTCTTTCTTTATCTTTCTTCTCTTTCTTTCTCTTTCTTCTTTCTTTCTCTCTCTTCTTTCTTCTTTCTTTCTTTTTCTTCTTTCTTTCTTTCTTTCTTTCTTTCTTTTCTGTCTTTCTCTCTCTCTTTCTTTCTCTCTCTCTCTTTTCTCTCTCTCTCTCTCTTTCTTTCTTTCTCTCTTTCTTTCTCTTTCTTTCTTTCTTTCTCTTTCTTTCTTTCTTCTCCTTCCTTCCTTCCTTCCTTCCTTTCTTTCTTGTACTTGGAGGGCAGTCTACATCTGAGCCATACCCTCCGACTTTTTGTTTGTTTTCATTGGAAACAGGGTTTCACTAAGTTACCATGCACTGGCCTCCAACCTGCAATCCTCCTGTCTCAACCTCCCAAGTACTGGGATTACAGGCATGCACCCCACGTCCAATTTATTCTTAATTCTATTTATTAAGGCTCAGTCTCTACTAATGAAAACATCATGTGCTAGAAAGGCCTTCGGGAGTAGGGTAGAAGGAACCTGCCCCTTAGCTGGAAGTTCCTCCAGGGGGCGCACTTTCCCTCCCACAAAGTACCTTAGTGGAATACCTTGGAGAAGGAGTGGAGTTCCCGTTTCCTCATATGTAAAGTGTTTCATCAGCATCATCTGCATCAGGGGTTGTGGGGGGACCAAATGTGGTACAGAATATGAAACTGTTTGTGAACTCTAAAGTGTGTTCCTCCAAGGTCCTGGGGACTTGTGTGCAGGCATTTTACTCTAGCAACATTTTATTCATTTCCAAAACCTTATCTTCTGCAAAATTGAACAAAGTAACAGATTTGTGGAAAAACAGGACTGGAGTAGGCCATTCAAGCCCGCTTGTAATCCAAGTACTTGGGAGGCTGAGACCGGAGGATCCGGGTTCACCGCCAGCCTCAGCTACTTAGTGAGGCCCTCCGCAACTTAATGAGACCCTGTTTCAAAATAAAGAATAAAAAATAGGGCGGGGGGGGGTGTAGCTCGGACGTAGAATGCTCCTGGGTTCAATCCCTGGTACCGCCAAAAACAAAAACAAAACAAAACAAAACAAAAATGTAGAGGACTTTGTATTTAAAGCCTCCAAAACTCAAAAATGAGTCTTAACCTGGAAGACAATGCAGCACAGTTAATTCCTCAAGAATTTTCTCCCTGTCTCTCCCAGTCCATCCTTTGCAGTCTCAAACCAGGGGACCTGGGCCCTCTTGTTTGAGAGGTACATCCTGAGTACCTTTGATTCTGATAGAGACCATTTTCATCATAATTAAAGATCCAATCCAGAGGGAGCCTTCTTCATTCATCCATGACTTTAACACAAGGGGAGAGGGCTTCACAGATACTTCATCTGCCTTTGCAGCCTCCGCGGCAGACAGAGGACAACACACAGAAGTTCCTACAGCCCCTGAGCTAGTTCAGTTTGCACTAAAGTTCCAGCTCTTTTTCTTGTTTTTTTTTTTTCGTACTGGGAATTGAACCCAGGGGCATTCTATCTCCGAGCTACACCCCCCAGCCCTATTTTTTTATTCTTTCTTTTGAAACAGGGTCTCACTAAGTTGTGGAGGGCCTCACTAAGTAGCTGAGGCTGGCCGTGAAACCGGATCCTCCCGTCTCAGCCTCCTAAATACTGGGATTACAAGCGTGCCCCACCATGCCCGGCTCTCCAGCTCTTTTTCTTGAGTTTTGTTTTGTTGTTGTTTGTTTGTTTTTGGTACTGGGGATTGAACCCATGGGCATTCTACCTCTAAGTCACACCCTAGCCCTTTTTATTTTTTGTTTTGAAACTGGGCCTCACTAAGTTCTAAATTGCTGAGGCTGGCCTTGAACCTGTGAACCTCCTGTCTCACCCTCCCAAGTACTGGGATCACAGGCCTTTCCTGTAAAATGTGTCGGTTTCCTCTTGATGCAGTGTGAGGGGCTCCTCCACCCTTCTTTTGTACTCCTTACTATGCATTACATACTATGGGTCTCTGATGAAGAACTTCTAACTTGATATATATCTGCACATCTAAAGAAACCCTTGATTAAGGATGAGTAGATAATCCATTATCTAAGAAAAGAATGAAGAGACAGAGAAATCTCGGGGGGGGGGCTCATGTACCTTGAGCACAAAGTTGTCCTCAGCCTGGAGCTTCAGGTCCAATACCGCCTTCCTGACCAAAGCCTCAAAGTTCAGGTCTCTCCTCCGGGGGACATCCAGGGCAGGAAAGAGGTCTCCGATGAGGCCCATGAACACGGGCATGTCGTTGGTCACAATCTTGGGGATGTTGAAGTCTCTCAAGGAGCGCATCAGGACTTGGTCCTCAGGCCTGTCAGGGTCGCCCCGCTTCAGGGATCCTGCCACCACCAGCACAGACTTGATGGCCCGCAGGCCCCAGTCATAGTGATCCTGTGGGCGGGTACGGAGGGTTAGACCAGAGTGGCCCGGATGCAAAGCATCACGTGCTCAGGCTACACGATCATGGACAACACGGGTCACTGGTCACTTCTGAAGCCCAGGCAGAAGCACGGGAGAAGATGAATGACTGAGAAAAGCCTGATCGCAGAGTTCTAGGTCCTGGTCTGGCATCATCTACTTTTCCAGCTCTGATGACAATGAGGTAGACATGGACCATACAAGGGACTGAGTTTCAGGGGGATTAATCCTAAGGGTTTCTTTAGGGGTACAGATAGATATCAACTATTTTCAAACCTATCTTGTTACTCCTTATCCATTCAGAGGGTGGGAGGGTTGTCAAAGAGGGAGCTGTGTAAGCTCTTAGAGAAGGTACAGGCTTCACCTTAAAGGCCTGCAAATTCTCTGAGAAGTCTAAAAATCAGTTCCTATAAACCTGTATATCACTATAATATTCTGACTTCAGTTCCTTTGGAAAAATCCCCAGGAGTGGTCATATGGTAGTTCCATTCCCAGCCTGCTGAGGAACCTGCACACTGATCTCCACAGGGACTGTACTAGTTTTCAGTCCCACCAACTGTGTATAAGGGTTCCTGTTTCCCCACATCCTCATCAGCCAGTCTCAGAAAGTGAAGGGTTGTGAGCCGGGCGTGGTGGCACACGCTTGTAATCCCAGTACTTGGGAGGCTGAGATAAGAGGATCCGGGTTCGCGGCCAGCCTCAGCTACTTAGTGAGGCCCTCCGCAACCTAGTGAGACCCTGTTTCAAAATAAAGAATAAAAAATAGGGCCGGGGGTGTAGTGCGGAGGTAGAATGCCCCTGGGTTCAATCCCCGGTACCACACACACACAAAAGGAAAAGAAAGTGAAGGGTTGTATGTTTCCTTTCATATGTGGAAGGTGGAGAGAAATTTGGAAACAAAAGAGACTTCAGATAAATGAGGAGAGGTTCCAGTAAAATAGTAGAAGGGGATTAAAAGAGGGAGGTGGCGTGGTGGTGGAAAGAGACTTGATGAAAGAAGTAGTTCAAATAATGATATGTACATATATGAATTATCAACACCAGTCTCAGTAACATGCATGGGGTGGAGGGAGTGGGCGGGTACTAAAGGGAAACACTAAGTGCTGTGTGCATGCGTGTTCCTATCATTCTGAACCTCATTATGATGTATAATTATAATGCACCAATAAAAGTACATTTAAAAACATAGTTCCTTATTTTATTCATTTATTTATTTTGCAGTACTGGGGATTGAACCCAGGGGCATTCTACCTCTGGACTACACCCCCAGTCCTATTTTTTATTCTTTATTTGGAAACAGGGTCTCACTAAGTTGTGGAGGGCCTCATTAAGTTGCTGAGGCTGGCTGTGAACCTGCAATCCTCCTGTCTCAGCCTCCCAAGTACTGGAATTACAAGCGTGTGCCACCACGCCCGGCTAAAAACATAGTTCTTATAACTGTGGTGCTGATGGTCGATTCTGGGGGAGAGTGGATCGTGCCACTGACACCAGCCCTCCTGAGCAGCATGGTCGAAGGAGGTGGCAGAGCAGAGCATGGAGTCGGAACTCGGACAGACTGAGGTTCAAGTTCCAACACTATCAATCGCTTCATAGCAGATAACTGTTTAATTAGAGCTGTGGTAAGTGCTACCAAGGAAAGATTCCATGTGCAACGAAGACAGAAGACGTGCTGGTTGTACCTGGGGCTGCAGCTCAAACTTCCCTGAAGGAAAGGTAACCAAGAAGACCAGAAGGAGTAGAATTCAGTCAAGAAGAGTTGAGAAAGAAGCACAGTTAGGGCCTGAGGCCACAGGAAACATGAAGTCCACAAGCTCAGGCGTGAGAAGACAATGAATTTTGAGACACTCAAAGAAGACCGATGCAGATGGAGCACAGCACAACAGGGAGAGGGCCAGAGTGTAAGATGTTGAATTAGGCAGGAGACAGAGCACCATACGGCTTTTAGCAGAGTGATGAAGACACTGGTCTTTATCTTAAGACCAGTGAAGAGTATTTTAAAGTAATTACTCTAGCTAGTAGCTAAAGAATGGCTTAGAGGAACTGAGTAGAGATGGAAAACTAGTATAGAGGCAGTTGCAATAGTTTAATCAAGAGACATGGGTAGCCAGGCACCATGGCACACACCTATAATCCCAGTACTTGGGAGGCTGAGACAGGAAGATAGCAGGTTTGAGGCCAGCCTCAGCAACTTAGCAAGACCCTGTTTCAAAATAATAAAAGATAAAAAGGGCTGGGGGTGTAGCTTGGAGGTAGAAAGCCCCTGGGTTCAATTTCTAGTACCAAAAGAAAAAAAATTATGGGCAACCCTTTCAGAACCCCTCCCCTGCATGGAAGCTTTGCTATTTCTCTCTCTTTCCACTACTGAAGGCTGAGTTCTGACCTCCACATCTCCTGAGTTGAATTCTTTCACTCTCAGGAAGAGAGATGAGCGAGAGGCGAGAGGAGAGGCGAGAGGCGAAAGAGACAAGGGTGTTTGGAACTAGAGGTTAAGCAGTGAGGGTAAAGAGAAAATGAGACTTATTTGAGAAAATCCAGTGAGTGGAGTTAATGACAGTTTGTTCATGGCAAGATGAAGGGCTGAAGAAGAGGGCTGCATCAAGGATGACTCCCAGGGACGCAGCATTGGCATGCTAGCGAGGGATGGTTCCACACACTGCCTTAGGGAATACAGGAAAAGTAGGCTCCAGTGGGAGTCAGCGGGAAGAACAGCTTTAGCTATGTTGAGCTGGAGGTGATTTTTTAAAAAAAATTTGTACTGGGGATTGAACCCAGGGGTGTTCTACCTCTGAGCCACACCCCCAGCCCTTTATTTTATTTCTAAATTGTGAAACGGTCTTGCTAAGTTGCTGAGAGTCTTGCTAAGTTGCTGAAGGTGGCCTCGAACCTGTGAGCCTCCTGTCTCAGCCTCCCAAATACTGGGGTCACAAGCATGTGCCACTACACCCAGCATGGAGGTGATATTTTAAAACTCAGGGAGAGCCGGGGGTGGTGGCACATGCTTGTAATCCCAGTACTTGGGAGGCTGAGACAGGGGGATCCGGGTTCGGGGCCAGCCTCAGCTACTTAGTGAGGCCCTCTGCAACTTAGTGAGACCCTGTTTCAAAATAAAGAATAAAAAATAGGGCTGGGGGTGTAGCTCGGAGGTAGAATGCCCCTGGGTTCAATCCCCAGTACCGCAAAAACAAACAAACAAAAAAATAAACTCAGGGAGAGCTGTGGTGTAGACCACTGAAAAGTACTGATTTAGAACCTGAAAGAGAGGCTTGAGATAGAGCTGTAAGAGCAGAGCTATTGGCCTGCAAGTCCATGGTGGTAGAAGCTAGAGAGAGTGTACAGAGAGAAAGGAAGTATGACGAGAACAGGATGAATGCAGGAAGACCCCAGTGGGAAGGTGCAGCTCACTGGTGATGCTCAAGAAAGCTTGGTTGGTTGAAACAGACCAAATAATATTATGTCCATATGTGAAGGGATCACTTAGAACATTACTAGCATGCATGGGGAGGGAGGAGTGGGTTAGGAGGGAACCACACCAAGAGATGTTGTGTGCCTCTATGAATGAATTCATCATAGTGAACCTCACTACAATGTGTAATCATCGAGCGCCAATGAAATTCTGAAAGAAAAGAAAAGAAATTATCCACCCAAGGCATGAACCCTGGCCGATGCTGGGTCATGTTTTGTTAAGGTGCTACATCCTTGTGAGGGGGCCTGTCTTAGAAGCCACACTAGAGGCTGAGCAGCAATGAGAAGATGGGGCTAGTTCTGCCTAACTCTCTTCCCAGCAGCCTTCCCATCTCATGGCCCTCCAAGAAGAGAATATCCCTCCAGGGATTTTTTTAAATATACTTTTATTGGTGCATTACAATCATATATCATAATGAAGTTCAGAGTGATAGGGACATACATACACACAGCATTTGGTGAGCTTCCTCCCAGGGTCCCGCCCTATTCCCTCCCCTTCCCTGTACATGATGTTAAGATTGGTATTGATAATTTTGTATATGTACATAGTACCAATTGAAGTGTTTCCTTCATCAAGGAAACTTCCCTCCCCCCATTCACCTCCCTCCCCTAGGTCCCTACAATCGCTCCACTAGGGTTTCTCCTCCTTTATCTGGAGTCTCTCTTGTATCCCAATTTCTCCCTAGCTTTCACATAAGAGAGAAAACATGTGACCGTTTACTTTTTGTGCTTGGCTAATCTCACTTTGCATAATATTCTCTAGTTCTATCCATTTTCCTGCAAACAACATCATTTTGTTCTTTATGGCTGAGGAGAATTCCATTGTGTGTGTAGCCCATATTTTGTTGGTGATGTTTCTCATGGGACGCTGGGGTCTGGAAGGTGTTGCTAAGTCTACTAAAAAGTGGAGTTCTGAGGTCAAAGAATTTTGAAACATGCTGAGTTTAAAAAAAAGTGAATGTAAATCTTTATTGCCGAGTACGTAGAGCTTTTAATATGCTTACAGGCGCAGTGACTCTCTATGAGAGAACTCTAATGCGTTGGCCCAAGAACCCTCCCAGATCCTACCTGTTTGGACAGAAGCTCTTTGCACAGCTGGTAAAGGGTGATGAACTTTCTGGCTAACAACCGAGCTTCGATGAATCCTTCTGCCACCAGCATGATCTCACAGATCAGCTCAAAGTCTGGAACAACCATCGCACAGGGCCTGTGTGCAGGGAGAAAGAGGCCGAGACAGTTTTCCAACCAAGGGTTGACGAGAGACAAAGGCTAAGGTCATATGGAGGTCATAGGAGAGACACAGGCTAAGGTCTCACATGGAGGTCATAGGAGAGACACAGGCTAAGGTCACACATGGAGGTCATAGGA
>PVJS01033027.1:0-22412 GCA_004027185.1 Glis glis | reverse complement strand
GGGCGGTCGGGTACCTGGCGCACAAGGGGCCCGGCGAGGTGGCCGGGGGCTTCCGGGGTAGGGCGCGCCAAGAGATGTGATTAAAATGTTTGAAATTATACTAACAAAAAGTATAGAAAAAATATAAATAATTGTCCTACTATTATTGACCCTGTATTGCAACATACTTGAAAGCATACATGTGAAAAATCAACATTTAACCGAATGTGCATAATCCCTTTATTTTTTATCAGAAAATCATGATTTAAACACAGAAATAAGATTATCCCTATTTTTAAACATTTAGTTCATCAAAAGTTCAAAGTGAGTCAGGCGTGTTGGCACATGCCTGTAATCCTAGTACTTGGGAGGCTGAGACAGGAGGATAGCCAGCATGCAGTAATTTAGTGAGACCCTGTTTCAAAATAAAATTAATAAAATAGGGCTGGTGGCATAGTCAGAGGTATTGGGTTCAATCCCCAGTACCACAAATCAAAAGAAAAGAAAAATGGCTGGGTTGTAGCGCAGAAGTAGAATACCCCTGGGTTCGATCCCCATACCATAAAAAAAATGTTCAAAGTGATAGTTTGGGATATAATCCCACATTCTAGTAACATGAGTGCAGTTTTCCTTCGATATATTTATCTAACCTTGTTTATCCTATAAAATGTTCATTATTCCAGGCTCATTCTTTGTAACTATAGTTATAGGATGGTTGAATAAAGTAAAACATACCTAGAAATTATATATATATACCTATAATATATATACTTTTAATGTACATATTATATATATATATATACATAGAGAGAGAATATTATTTCAGCACATTGCAACACTGCACAATAGTCAATATGTGGATAAAAATATATTTTCAAAATCTGCATATTTTAAGTTGGCTTTGCATTTTGAAATTTAATAAGTGACTTATATTAAAATGATTTACACCACAACACTGATGACTGTTCTCCACAGCAGAACAAGAAGAATTGATCTTTTTCTGACAAATGTTAAACTTGAAGATTTATTTTCCTTAAAAAGTAGTAACATTTCATCGCCAGTGTTGAAATGCCATTGACTTTTATACAATATAAATCTTAATAACAGAACCCTGTCAAAAAGTCTGTATTGACATATCATATAGAGAATTATTCTGATGTGTGTTTTATTGGACTAAATCTTGTTTTCTTAAGGAAATATGTGTTGATAATATTCATAGGGAGATTAAGAAAATAAAACAACACCTTTGTTTGCATAAAAATAACATAATATATAAGCAACCCAAATCCTACAATATTTGTGACTTAAAAACTACTGGATGTTCTTCATGATTGTGCAAGTCCCCATAACCTAGTTTCAACAGGACTCATGGGAATCGTATTTAACAATCTCCATGTCCAAAGCAGGAAGGGAAGAAAAAATGTGAATGGTCAAGGGTGCTCATTTTCCTCCTCATTTTGAAAGCCCCCCCCCCCCCCCCGCCAGCTCAGTGGGCCTGAATTAGCTCAAGAGAATAGGAAGCTGTATTCTGGAGATAGACCCATTCTAACCAGGCTACTTTCTGAACAAGGGAACACCCATTGTCCCATAATCACACAGATTCCCCCTGATTTCCTTCCTCCACACTCTTTCTATAAATAAGTAAACATTATGGTTTGGGATTCTTCTCTCTGGGACATTAGTCATGATGCATGTGGGTTATTTTTGCCCAGTGCAAGCTATAAAGTGGAAATTCATTATGCTTACATATTGTCTATATTAAGCCATATGAAGCTCTTTCATATTTGTATCACATACACACACATAGAGAATGACAACAACACAACAAATATTACTAATGTCAGAACAGAAAAGTGCTAAAAGATAATTTAATACATATGAATAGAAATTATACTTTTATTGTTTTTATCTAACTGTGTCATGGTTTCTGGAAAAGAAAGGCATAGAGGTTGGTGTGCAACTCACCCTCTCTATCCTGGAGATGTCTAAGGGGAAATCATGAGGCCAATCCCTTTGTAAACAAACTAATCAGATTAGTTCATGGAAATATCACCCTTGGAATTGTTTTAATGGAATATGCCCAGGTAGTTTATGGTAAATAATTGGAATTGATTCATTTAAGGAGCATGGCCTGCTAGTAAATGTCAGAATCTATTCTATAATTGTTTAAGTACCTGATAAAGATATTCCAGCTGGACATGGTGGTGCATCCCTGTAAGCCCAGCACTTGGGAGGCTGAGATAGGAGGAATGCAGATTTGAGATCAGCCTCAGAAATTTGGTGAGACCTCAGCAACCTACTGAGACCTTGTTTCAAAGCAAAAAATAAAAAGGGCTGGGGGTGTATCTTGGTGGTAAATTCAATCCCCAGTACTACACACACACACACACACACACACACACACGCACACGCACAAACACAAACACACACATACATACACACACACACACACATACACACACAGAAAAGAAAAAGGAAAAGATAATTCATGAGTTAAATAGCTCTCTTTGTGTAAGTTACGTCTCATATGTGTTGCTCAGATTCCTCAAATATATATACTTGGCAAGGACCATCTTTTATGTGTTTAGTTAAGAATAAAATAGAACTTTGAAAAAGAAAGAAATGGTGTGAGTTCCTCTGGCAATGAAATAGAGTTAAGCAAGCCAACTTTTTACCTTTTTCAGCTGAACTCTGGCTGGGGTCGAATGCCCCTTTTGATCCTCTGCTTCCTCCTCCTCCTTAGGCTCATTATTATTGCTTTCATTATTGTTGTCATTTTGCATATGTCTTTTGGTGATTAAACCAGTCCTGCTGCCTTTGAGTTCATAAAACTAGCATTGCTTCTGACTTTGTGTCCTGCCATGTCTTCCAGTCATCGAGGTCCCACGTGTAGCAGCTCCTCTGTCAGATGACTGGTCCATGGGCCTCCTAGTATCCACGGCTCACTCTTAATCCATTTGTCTTTGTCTTTTCATATATCCCTTGTCAGAAAGCATTAACTTTCAACTCTCTTCCCCTCTGTGAAAGAGTCACCTCTGACATAGCGGCTTCATTTCTAGAGGCACTAATCCTGGGTCAATATTAAGTGGGAAGCTGAGAAAAGAATTTTGCTCATTAAAAATAAAGCAAAACAGAGCAAAGCAAAAACAAAACACAATATTAACACACACATAGAGTCATTGGAGATTATTTTAAAATATTAACTTTTCATGTGTAAATGATTGCCTATAATGTGGAGTTACTTTTTTATATAATGTTAAGGCTAGTAAGTTATTTAATATTATTAATTTCACATCAGTCCCCCTCTTCTGTGCAATCATTTTTAATATATAAAACAACAATTTGCAGTTATTTTTCAAATAATTTCAATCAAGACTCAAAATTTGACATTGAAAAGAAAATACAATAAATGTTTTGTTGAAAGAGAAAACAATATTACTTTCAACGTTACCAGAAAATCAATAAAAATTATTGTTGTAAATATACTCAAGTTTTTTATTTGAAACTTATTCAGGCAGGATGGTTGTAAAATTTAAGAGACTTGAAAATTTATGAATGATTAATATGGCCAAAAAGTAAGTCAAATTTTTTAACATTTCTTTTTAAAAATGAAATAAGAGCTGGGCATGTTGGCGACACCTGTAATACCAGGACTTGGGAGACTGAGACAGGAGGATCACAGGTTTGAGTCCAGCTTCAGCAACTTAGTGAGACCCTGCTTCAAAATAAAAAATAAAATAGTGCTGGGGGTGAAGCTCAGAGGTAGAATGCTGCTGGGCTCAATCAATCCCCAGTACAAAGGAAAAAGAAAAAAGAAAAAAAGAAGATAAAAAACATATTATAGAGTTTCAAACAGTTTAAGATTTAAAACAATTTCTCTTTTCCTCAAATTCTATAAAATGTAATATTGACAGTTTAACTAATATTCTTTTGTATATCTAAAAGGCGAGTTCAATTTTAATACAGTAATTTCAGCCTTTACCCTTCCAAGAGACCAGGAAGCACACTTGAATGGAAGAGAGAACATTAACTCTGAGGAAACTATCAAATCTAGATATTCTATTTTCCCTAAATATTCCAAATCTCAGTGGCTATTTACTATTCAGTGTCAGGTCTCAACACCTTCTGTGGTGATTACCTTAAAACACACTGTACATGGTCAGAGAGCATGGGGCACTTCATCAGAGATCTATGAACAATAGTTTGCTAGCAAGTAAAAGTTATAACTGGAAGACAAAAAGTAATGCATTTTCATTAATACTTATGAATTTTAACTACATGCTGGAATCACCCAAGGAGCTTTTTAAAAGCCTGGATGCAACCTCTAGGAATTGATTTAATTGGTTATGGGTATGGTTCTGATTTCAGGATATATAAAAGCCTTCCAGGTTATTCTACTCTACATTCAAGGTTGAGTAACACTGAGTGATATTTAATATTGAATGCTTCAATTTCAATATGAAAGATAAACAGTTACAATTATAAATGTATCATATCTCATTTTTATAGGTAACTTCAACTCAAATCTAAAATATCATTAAAAATAAGAACCAAAATGAATATACAGTGTTGTGTCCATTAAATTGTATTTGATATAATTTCATAGTTTCACAACTTTTTTCTCTTTTTTATTGGAGAATTATAGTTAAACATAATAGTGGGTTTTGTTTTGACCTATCCATACATGCATATAGCAATTTGATCAATTTCATTTCCCAGTACTACTCCTTTTCCTCCTTTCTTCTCTTGATCTTCTTACTCTACTCTACTGGTCTCACTACTATTTTTTTCCTTTTTTTCTCTAGCTTTATGACTTGTTAATATACCCAGATATATGTCAAAATTTTTAACATTTCTTTTTAAAAATGAAATAAGAGCTGGGCATGGTGGCGCACACCTGTAATCCCAGTACATGGGAGGCTGAGACAGGAGGATTCCAGGTTCAATTAGAAAACACATTATTTGTGACTTTCTGAGTCTGGCTTATTTACTTTAACATGATAGTCTCCAGTCCAATCCATTTTCCTGCAAATCACATAATGGAGGATATATAAAGAATAAATATACTTAGTCTTTAATGATCCATGAACCACACCACATGGCTTACATATTGTTTCAGTCAGCATTCTTATTATTGTAATCAAAAACACACATCTACCACAACTTAGAGGAAGGAAAATTTCTTTGCTCACAGTTCTGGAGATTTCAAGGTTCAGTCCATGTTGGTCCCAGTGAAGTCTGCAGAGCTCATGGCATGGTGTGGGGAGCAGAGAGAAAGTGCTCAGGGTATGGTGCCTGGAGAAGAGAGAGCATACGAGTGCTCTGCTCTCACACAACAGAGGCCAATGCAAGAACAAGAAAAAGGGGGGAGGGATCATGTACAATTCCCAAGGCCACACCACCAGGGACCCCTCCTTAGAAACCAAGCTCCACCTCCAGCATGGCTGTATGACCTCTGTGAGGTCTAGGGAGTCAGTCTAAATCCAAACCATAACACATTTGTACATTAGGGAATTTTTTTTTCTATGAAGATGGATTTCTCACCACCTTTAACCTGGAAGAAGTACAAAAGACAATTGTGTTAGTAAATGACTACGTATGCATATTTGTATATTTCTTAAAATATAAGTAACATAATACAGGGATGATATAGTAATGCTATTTGCACATGGAATATTGCGTGTGTGGGGGGGGATACTGGGGATTGAACCCAGGGGCGTTCTATCTCTGAGCTACATCCCCAGCTCTATTTTATTATTTTTACTTTGAAACAGTAGTTCAATAAGTTGCAGATGGCCTCGTTAAATTGCTGAAGATGACTTTGAACCTTTGATCCTCCTTTTTCAGCCTTCCAAGGACTGGAATTATAGATGTGCACCACCATGCCCAGCTTTTGCACATGTAATTTTTTTAAATAGGTAGGTATCACTCAGAACAAGCATGGATTAAAGAATGTGATGAGAAATTAAGTTAGACAGATCAATCACTTCACTAATAATTCTTAGGCCATATAAAGTTTTCTGCTTACTTAATTTTTAAAATGCATTATTAATCAAATGTACATTATTAAGTTGAAATGATAATTAACACTTTAAATATAAATTAAAATTTTTCCACTTCATTGTTCAAGTGTGTTTAACATAAACACACTTGCATTTTGGAAGGAAATATGGTTAGTAGTTTATTTCACATTCTTCTGATCTTGGGGATCCAGTGGCTATTTTTTCATGTAGAAGATTTTAAAATAAACTTAATATACTTTCTTTGTGTCCAGATATTTAAAGGACACCGGGGATCAGGTCCAAATATGTATCTTTCAACCTACCAATTTACCTATTAACTATTAACCTATCTAACTGTAGATCAATTTTTATATGCTTAATTATATTTTCACTCATTTAAAATACAGTTTTTGGCCGGGCGTGGTGGTGCATGCTTGTAATCCTAGTACTTGGGAGGCAGAGATAGGAGGATCTGGGTTCTTGGCCAGCCTCAGCTACTTAGTGAAACCTTCCACAACTTAATGAGACCCTGCTTCAAAATAAAGAATAAAAAATAGGGCTGGGGGTGTAGCTCGGAGGTGGAATGCCCCTGGGTTCAACCCCCAATACCGCAAAAAAAAAATGCATTTTTTAAAATTTAGATAAATTACCAATCAGCAAGATAAGGGAAGGTCAGCAAAAAGATCACACAACTGTAAATAATAATAATGATTAAAGGGGAGGAAGGAAGGGAGGAAAAAAGAAGGAAGTAAGGAAAGAAGGGAAGAAAGAAAGAAAATGAAAAGAGACTTTAGAAACAATAGGTAAATGTGCATATGCCTAAGGACAAGCTGCTAAATGTTTGGCTGTGGAGTTTTAAGTAGATGAAGCAAGGAGGCCAATGGATGTATTTGTTCAATGTCAATAAGATTAAATCACATTATTTGATTAGAAGAAGAAAATAAATGCCTCATGGAATGTTTTCCTCCAAGGCCTCATAAAGTGACATTAGCTACTGTTATAAATACACTTCTCAAAGTAGAAATATAAGTTTCAAGTAAAAAAACATGATGCTTATGCAGACATAAGATTAAAATGTTAAATGTCATTTCCCTCTTATTATTTAGTGAGGAATAATTAAAATGTTACCACATATTCAAAAACATTTGAAAAACAGGTATATATAATTTATACAGAATTGTTGATTTAGATACAAACCCAGTTAATGTCCAACAAGGCCTATGGTATAACCTGTAGGGTTATCTTTTCCCCTAGAAATAAATTATTTGCATCTCTACCAGACAAGAATCTACAAATTAAGCTGGGAGCATAGCTCAGTGGTAGAGTTCCTACCTAGCATGCACAAAGCCCTGGATTCCATCCCCAACAGCACAAAACAAATTAAAAAAAAAAAAAAAGTATATGTTAATCACAAACTTGAAGAGATGTGAAATATCCCAGAAGATAGGAAAGTCAAACTGGGCAATACAAAGATGATATATTAATCTCTGAATAATCATTATAGCTTAAAAGAGCATTGGAGGAGCATCCAGATGAGAAACAGCAAAACAAATAAAGACAAAGTAAAATAATATTGTTGAAAAGGGCAGAAGGAAAAAAATTACTCAAAGTCTTTTTGTTGAAATTACTTTATGTGCAAAATTTTCAATGTTTAATATAGTACATTTAAATAAATTATGCTATTGATCTTATAGAAGAATATATTCAATTAGAGAAGGCTTCCAGGCATAAAATAATTTTCCTTAAGAAAAGAGTAAATGCATATATAAAAATTCAGACAGTATTTTTTGGGGAAAGCCATTCGAAATCTCATATCATTTTACAAGCTCTAATCTGTGATTCTGTTTAATTTGTTATTTTTTGAGTTCTATATCTATATTTTGTTCTCAATTAAATATACTTATATGTCCATAATAAGGAACTGAAAGATATATTAGCAATAATTGTAAATGAAAAGAGAAAAAGTTGGAATTATCAAAATAACATTTAAGCGTCAAAGCCCAAGAAATCACCTATAGACAGGTCTGAACTTATCATGGTTCCA
Source organism: Glis glis (assembly GCA_004027185.1). Taxonomy (NCBI): domain Eukaryota; kingdom Metazoa; phylum Chordata; class Mammalia; order Rodentia; family Gliridae; genus Glis; species Glis glis. Next base: position 14,387 of record PVJS01033027.1, on the reverse strand, counting down.
CTTACAAATTTTAGACTTTGAGTTGGTGCTGAAGTTATAACATTCATTAGAAATCATACTTCAAGTTTGGAATATTGTTCTTTTCCCAGGCTAGTGATATGCTGAACCATACTGGATAGCAGCAGGGAGCTACAGTCCCTACTCAGCCATGTGACCATCAGAGTAAACAAAAGAAACTCTAAATGTATTGAATTACTAAGTAGGATGTACCAAGTACCAAGCACTAATAATAATATTTTATTAGATGTATAATTGGTGCAGAATCAGAAGGCATAACAGTATTAATGCAAAAATCTGGAGGGTAAAATGGAGTTAAAATCTTTCATGTTGTGATGATGCGTAGTTAGAGCTTGTTGGCCAGAGTAACTTGTTAGCTAAAATGACTCCATATTGTTGCTCAAAAATGGCCCCAACCTGACCCTAATACAGGGAAGTTCACCTTGACAAAATCAGACCAGGATGTTGGTAGGGTAGTTAACGGTTTGTTGGTCACAACATATTGTGCTATAGTAACGACTCATTGTGCTAGTGTGCTAACAGCTTATTTTCTTGCTTCTGTATAATCTGCTTGTCTTGCTCAAAAAGAACCACTGGGGACTTTCCACCGCTGCTGTGGGAACCTGAATTTCTCACCCCTGAGCTTGTGGTTTTGTGATTTTCCTATATATATAAGGATCCCTGGAAAACTGCTTGGGGCTGTATTTGCCTCTGCCACCCAGTATAGTCACGACCGGTAATAAAGACTTTCTATTGGTATTACCTTGGGTCTGAGTGGTCATCTCTGGTGGTCTTACCTCATAACAATGTTAATGTTCAAAACTATACAACTTTTAACTTAAAAGAATAAAATGAAATGAGTGAGATATTTAAACTTTGTTAGGAATTGGATATTTGTTTATATTCACAGATGATTTATAGATGTGTGGATTTTTACAATGGATCACTAATATTGTAAAAAAAAATTCATGGAGATTTGCTTTTCATTTGGGTTTTTAGTTTTTATGGAAAAGAATCCTCTAACTTACCCATGTGGGCATGGCAGGACAGAGGGTGGACTCTGAACACTTACTTCTTGTCATTCTCTGTTAGTGGCCTCTGAGATGATTAACTTATAAAGAAATAAAAGGTTGGTTTTGGCACACAGTTTTAGAGGTATCAGTCCATGGTCAATTGTTCTCATTGCTTTGGGTCTATGGCTGCACATTATGGCAGGAGCATATAGTGCAGAAATACCATTAATCTCATAGAAAAGAAGAAAGAGGAAGAGCATGGGATCTCACAATCCCCTTCAAAGGCACACCCCCAAAGACCTAAGACCTCATATGAGTCCCCAGCTCCTAAAAATTCCAAAGTCTCCTAATAATGCCATGGACCAAGGACCAAACCTTCAAAATACAGACCTCTGGGGACATTCCAGATCCAAACTCCTGTACACTCTATGAGCATAATAGTGAAGGAAACTGAAAATCTGGCAGTTTACAATGCAGCATTTATCAATCTTCCTCATCTTAGCCCATCTGGTCCCCTGGGGCAGGGAAGGGGCGGGTCTCAGTACTCAGTAAATTTTCAATAAACTGTCAAACTACCTCCCTGTTTTCTTCTGCTTGTTGGCTCAGCCTTACATCTAAGGTGCTTAGTGGTCTCATGGAGAATTGGCTAACTTATAGTTTCCTTTTCAGGCACTTACTTGGACTTAATTGTATTGATTCATGTGTTTGTTCAAAATAAATAATTTTTTTCAATTTATTTTATACTTTCAAAAATATGCATTTCCTTATTTATACATTTATATGTATATACACATAAGGATATATGCTTCATATACATTATGCATTAACACATAAATTTATTTTATGTACATGTATTGGTATTCATTAATTGACATATCAAATAAGACATTATTACTGATATACACAGAATCACATCAATATGCATTTGTGTAGCATAGCACAAAGAGATCCATAAATCATATATTAAGAGACCACAAAGAAATAAACACATTTGGAGAAACAGAGTACTTATAAGAAATAGAGCAAAAGAAAAGAAGACATAAAGGAGGAGAGAAAGGGTATATGGAAAAAGCAATGGAAATGAAAGATGCTGATGTGGTTGCAAACGGCAATGACACAAATACTACAGGTTGTCTGGTTTTGATAACTGAGTATATCCTAGACTAAGAAAATTTGCTTATTTATACATAATTCTTTTCAGACTACATAATATATTATCACCAAATTTGAGTTAATATAATGACAACCACCATTCAGATTCCCAAGACTACAGACCAGATACTTATTAGATCTTTCTGTTTTTGTCCAAACAATATAAATGCTACCTGTATGCACTGTAATATTTACATGATGCTTATGAACCATAACTGTTTATGGTTAAACATTTTTCATCATTTTCTTATGGGAAGGGTAATATGAAAAGAATATGACAAATTTACTTTTATTTTAAATGTGGCTAACCTATAAGAGACAATGGGACACTATGAATGATAATGGGGAAAATAGTAACAGAAAGCACAAAATATAATCTAACAAAATATGACATGTTTCATACATGCTTTGTACAGCTCATAATTTAAATTTATTCAAATTTGTCAGCTGAATTTTATAAAAAATATTTTTATAATTAATAGATTCTATATGCTATTCAATACATCTAATGAGAGGTATAATATGTGCCAAGATGTTATTGATATAATTCCTATTCTCAGATACCAAGCAAGCAGGAGTGTAATTTTTATGATATGTTTACATTCATTTACTTGATCTTGATTTTTCACTATATGTGTTTCAGATACTTTTTCTCATAAAATACATCTATCAAAAAAATCAAAAGTACTTGAACTACAAAAGTTACTTTATGCCTACTATGTGTTAGGCACTATTGCCTTTGTATTGATTTTTAACCTTTCAAAGGCCAATATATCAGCTTATACCTACTTAAAAATCACTCAAATAAGAGGGCTTTAAATAATTAAAAATAATATAAATCTTTTGAATTTCAATCAATTTCAAGAAGAAAATTATTGCTTGTTGTTCATCTGAATATAAATGCTTTTCCCAATATATTTCATTATTAATATCAGATGTTTTGCAAATACCATAGTGAGAGTCTTGTCAGTATTTATTAAGGTATATTTAATTATATTCCAGATCTATACCTCCAGCCCACACGAATGTTTAAAAAAGATCCCATGCTGCTAAAGGGAAGAAACTTCAACCTTAAGAAGATTATGGGAATTAAAAACAAGTTAGAAACATAATTATTTTTAAAAACTTCAAAACTGTAGAAGAATAATTTAAATTAAATAAGAATCAAAGAGAAAATACTTATAGAGCATTTTCTCACATATCTTTCATCTTTTTACTTATATTAAAAATACTTGAGCTGATTAACAAATTCAGCAAAGTAGCAGGATACAAAGCAACCTAAAAAAATCAGTAGCTTTTCTACATGCCAACCATGAATTCATTGAGAAAGAAATCCAACAAACAATTCCATCACAATAACCTCAAAACCAATAAAATACCTAGGAATAAACCTAACCAAGCAGGTAAAAAACCTCTACAATGAAAATTATAAGACTAAAGAAAGAAATTAAAGAAGACCTTAGAAGATGGAAAAATTTCTCTTGCTCTTGTATAGGCAGAATAAATATTATCAAAATGGCCATTCTACAAAAAGTGATCTACAGGGTCAATACAATCACTATCAAAATACCAATGTCAGTCTTCACAGATGTAGAAAAATCAGTCCTAAATTTCATATATAGAAAAAAAAAGACCCAGAATTGTCAAAGCAGTTCTCAGCAATAAGAACCATGCAGGAGGTATCACAATCCCTGACTTCAAATTATACAACAGAGATATAGTAATAAAAACTTCATAGTATTGGCACAAAAACAGACACATAGACCAATGGAACAGAATAGAAGATACAGAAAAAAATCCATACACTTATAGCCAATTGATCTTCGACAAAGGTGCCAGACACATATGTTGGAGAAAAGACAGCCTTTTCAACAAATGGTGTTAGGAAAACTGGTTATTCAGTTGTAGAAAAATGGAACTAAATCCTTACTTCTCACCCTGCACGGGAGTCAACTTGAGATGGAGTAAAGACCTGGAAATTAGACCAGAGACTTTGAAGATACTAGAGGAGGGGATAGGTCCAACACTCCAACATATAGGCACAGGTAGAAACTTCTTCAATAAGACTCTCAAAGTTCAGGTAATTAAAACAAGAATTAATAAATGGTATGGCATTAAATTAAAAAGTTTCTGTTCATCAAATGAAACCATCAAGAGTCTAAAGAGAAAGCCTACAGAATGGGAGAAGATCTTCGCCAGTTATTCCTCTAATAGAGGACTAATATCTAGAATAGACAAATAGCTTAAAAAACTTTACACTAAAAAAACAAATAACCCAATCAAGAAATGGGCAAAAGAAGAGATACAAATGGCCAATAAATACATGAAAAAATCTTCAACATCATTAGCAATCAGGGAGATGCAAATCAAAACTACACTGAGATTCCATGTAACCCCAATCAGAATGGCAATCATTAAGAAGTCAAAAAACAATAAATGTTGGTGAGGATGTGGATAAATTGGAACTCTTCTATACTGTTGGTGGGATTACAAATTAGTTCAGCTTCTATGGAGATCAGTGTGGAGATTTCTCAGAAAACTGGGAATGGATCCACCATATGATCTAGCTATACCACTCCTTGATATCTTCCCAAAGGGGTTGAAACCAGAGAACTACAGTAATATATGCATACCCATGTTCATAGTAGCACAATTCACAATTCACAATTCACAATAGCCAAACTAGGTATCCATCAACAGATGAATGGGCTACAAAGTTATGGGACATCCACACAATGGAATTGTATTCAGCAATAAATAAGAGCAAAATTATGTTATTTGCATGAAAATGGAAGGACTTGGAGAACATTAGGTTAAGTGAGATAAAACAGTCACAGAAAGTTAAGGGACATATGTTTTCTCTAATATGTGCAAGCTAGGGAGTAATTGGGATACTAGAGGGACTCCCGATAATGAAGCAAAAACCTCAGTGGAGCCAGGGAGGTGGTCTCAGGGAAGGGGAGATGGAAGAGTGAGGTTCACTGAAGGAATTACTACCATCGGCTATGTATACATATGTGAAAACGCCAATGTCAATTTTAATACTCTGTATGGGGAAGGGGGAAATGGGGAGGCAGCCGGGGGTGGGGGAAACCAAGTACTATGTGCATGTGTGTCACTGTCAACATGATTTACATTATGTATGAAACTATAATGCACCAATAAAAGCATAAAAAATACTCGGTGAAATAATGCCTTACAGAGGTACACAACAGTGGCCTAGAATTAATTCATAGGGCATGAATTAACCCTGAAATTTTAACCAGTGACTATGCAATAAAGACTTAAACTTCCTAGAACTCATTTTTCTATGTGTAAAGTAAGGTTATTGATCAGTGAATTATGTTATCTCTACTAGCAATTTTAGTTATATTCCAATTATTACAGGGTTGTATTACTACCACACTAATTTATATTATTATTTTAGGGTTAAACATAAAAGCAACTTCTTATCATCTTACATATTTTATTATATTATGAAAGTGCATTTATGGCTAAATTGATGGCTGATAATATTAAGTATGAAGGCCTCCTGTCAATGCATAAGTTATACTTTTACAAGGATATATTTGTGGTACAGAGTGTTGGGTTCATAGATTCTCATTCATCATTTGAAGATTCTCTCATATTAGTCCTGATCCATTCCTGGTTTCTGAAAAACTGCCTTGTGAGAGAATAAATTTTATCTTGTTTCCACAAATTAGTACATATGTCAGTGGCTAATGACTTAGATTCAAGCTAGAAGACTTAGAATCCCATTATCAATCAACTTTCTGAGTTTTTTTTATCCCATTTAGGTTTTCTTGTTTAAACAGGTATTATGTGCATGCTTGAGTATTGTTTTTAAAGATACATTAGTGTTCTTAAGCACTTTCTACTAAGTAACCCTAGTTGCTCTCTTGTTTCCAAGAGGATGTACATTAAATATTTACCATTATAATAAACAAAAACTACTTACAAGATGATTATGATTCTACTAAAATAAATTTTACCATTCCAGTGTCCTAAACCATTTGTCAGCACTCAGACATCTGTTTCTATCTCCAAATTAAAAATAAAATTGTCAATATGCTAATATTTTAAAATATTATTTCACTCAAGGAACAAAATTTGGTCATTCTTTAGCTAGGTTAATAAGAAATATTCTACAAATGTATGTTTTCCAAAGAGCAAAATCAGAACATGTAGAATTTTGTTATTGAAAGGATCTGAAGAACATCTTATAAGATATAAGGACCTCCCATGCTCATGGATAGGCAGAATAAATATCATCAAAATGGCCATTCTTCTAAAAGTGATCTACAGATTCAATGAAATATCCATTAAATTACCAAGATCATTCTTCACAGACATAAAACAGTCAGTCCTTGAATTCATTTGGATCAACAAAAAAACCAGAATAGCCAGAGTAGTTTTCAGCAGCAAGAACCATGCAGGAGGCATCACAATACCTGACTTCAAACTATACTATAGAGCCATAGTAATAAAAACAGCATGGTATTGGCACAAAAGCAAACACATAGACCAATGGAGCAGAATAGAAGGCTCAGAAACAAATCCATACACTTACAGCCAATTGATTTTTGACAAAGGAGCCAAAAACATACAATGGAAAAAAGATAGCCTCTTCAACAAATGGTGTTGGCAAAACTGGTTAACCACATGCAGAAAAATGGAAATAAACCCCACTTTCTCACCCTGCACTAGAGTCAATTCGAGATGGATCAAAGACCTGGAAATTAGGTCAGAGACCTTGAAGCTACTTAAAGAGGGCATAGGTCCAACTCTTCAACACATAGGCACAGGCAAAAACTTCCTCAACAAGACCCCAAAAGCATAAGAAGTTAAAAAGAGGATCAATACATGGGATTGCATTAAACTGAAGAACTTCTGCACAGCAAAGGAAACTATCAAGAACCTCAACAGAGAGCTGACAGAATGGGAGAAGATTTTTGCCAGCTACCCCTCTGATAGAGGACTAATATCTAGAATATACAGAGAACTCAAGAAACTGACCACTAAAAAAACAAACAACCCAATCAAAAAAATGGGCAAGTGAACTAAATAGACACTTCACAAAAGAAGAAATACAAATGGCCAATAAATGTATGAAAAAGTGTTCAACATCATTAGCAATCAGAGAGATGCAAATCAAAACTACCCTGAGATTTCACCTAATCCCAATTAGAATGGCAATCACTAAAAACACAAACAATAACAAATGCTGGTGAGGATGTGGAGAAATAGGAACTCTAATATACTATTGGTGGGATTGCAAATTAGTACAACCACTTTGGAAAACAGTGTGGAGGATCCTCAGAAGAATGGGAATGAACCTACCATATGACCCAGCATTACCTCTTCTAGGTATCTACCCAAAAGAATGGAAACCAAACTACCAGACTAATGGATGCATATCTATATTTATAGCTGCACAATTCACAATTGCCAAACTATGGAACCAGCCCAAGATGTCCATCAGGAGATGAATGGATTACAAAACTATGGGTTATGTGCACAATGGAATTTTACAAAGCAATAAAGAAGAACAAAATTATGTCATTTGCAGGGAAATGGATGGAATTAGAGAACATTATGCTAACTGAGATTAGTCAGTCACCAAAAGTGAAAAGTCAGATGCTCTCCCCAATATGCAGAAGCTAGGGAGAATGGGGCATAGAAGGGACTCCAGACAAAGGTGGAGAAAACCTTAGATGAGTAAAGAAGACGACCTAACTGAGGGAGATGGGAGTGGGGAAGAGGGAAACACCCTAATGCACAGGATGTACATAGATGAACTTATCAAAGTCAACTACTATGCTGAGCATGAGAAGGAGGGAAGTGGGAGGGAATGGGGGTGGGAATTAGGGGAGGGCTAATTGACCAATGTGTGCATGCATTCTTGCACACATTGAAACCCATCAAGATGTATGATTACAATACACCAATAAAAAAATTTAAAAAAAGAAAGGATCTGTACATTTATCCACACAACCATCTATCCACCTATCCATCCATGAAATATTTCTTTAACTTCAACATTTCCCAGATACAGTTCCAGGTGTAACAGATTAAAAAAACAACTCTGTTCACATAGAAGCAATATATGTTCTATAAATTTAATTGTTGCTCAATTAGACATAGTAGGGTTTACTCTTCTTTCCAATATATAGGATGTTAGGTGGCACCCAGGTATACTGGACCCTCTGGATTTATTTATTTATTTTTATAATTGTTCAAATACTTCTTTTTTATACTTTTATTGGTGCACTATTGTCTCACATCATAATGTAGTTCATAGTGATAGTGACATACATGCACACAGCACTTGGTGAGTTTTCCCCAGGCTCCCTCCCCACTTCCCCCACTTCCCCATACAACATAATGAGATTGGCATTGGTATTCTCACATTTGTACATCATGTCAGTGGAAGTGTTTCCTTCATAAATTCTCCCTCTTCCCCTCTTCTTCTGCAAAACCACCTCCCCTGCTTCACTGGAATTTCTCCTCTATTAGTAAAGTCCTTCTTATATCCCAATTACTGCCTAGCTTCCGCATATGAGAAAAAAACATATGATCCTTCACTTTCTGTGACTGGCTAATCTCACTTAATGTAATGTTCTCCAGGTCCATCCATTTTCCTGAAAATGACATAATTTTGTTCTTCCTTACTGCTGAGTAGAATTCCATTATGTGTATATCTCATAATTTTGCGATCCATTCATCTGTTAATACTTGGGTTGATTTCATAATTTGGCTATTATGAATTGTGCTGCTATAAACATGGATATGCATGCATTACCATAATATTCTGAATTTAGTCCCTTTGGAAAGATACACAGGAGTGGTATAGCTGGATCATATGTGGATCCATTCCCAGTTTTCTGAGGAATCTCCACACTGATCTCCATAGTGGCCGTACTCTTTTGCAAGCCCACCAGTGGTGTAGAAGAGTTCCTATTTCACCACATCCTTGCCTGCATGTATTGTTGTTTGACTTCTTGGTGATTGCCATTCTAATTGGGGTTAGATGGAATCTCAGTGTAGTTTTAATTTTTGTCTCCCTGATTGCTAATGATGTTGAACATTTTTTTTCATTATGTATTGGCCATTTGTATTTCTTCTTTTGTGAAATGTCTATTTAGTTCAATTCCCATTTCTTGATTGGGTTGGTCTCTCTCTTCTTCCTTCATTCCTTAATTCATTTTTAAATTCATTTTTTAAGAATTTTCATTATTTCCTTTACTGCATTACATTTTTTCAATTCCCCTTATGTATTTATGTTTTAATTCCTGATTGTTGTTATTTGCACTTTGCTATTAATCATAATTATATATCTAAATCCATATTGTCTCATGTCTGGTATAGGTAGCCAGCATGGACTTGTGACATCAAATATTGTCACACATTTTGATATTTCCTTAGGTCATACTTGCTCTTAAATCTAAGCTGGAGCCAGTGGTGGATGATCAAGAGCTCTCTGTAGGTCATTATAAACTTGCCTTTCCTCTCAAGTGGAAGAAGAATGGCCTTACTTGAGTCAACATTTGAGCTCAGCTAGAGGCTCCAGGGTTTGGTTGGCAGTGAGGATTCTCCTGTGAGCAGCAGGTAGGGCTGTGCTTTCTGTAGTCTCCTCTGACAGCAGGAACATATTTGATAATTTTGGAATTTCTGGGGAGTTTTTTTCATACACCTTAATTGGAATAGAGGGGTATAATTCTCCTTAGAATGAGCGAGCATTACAGAGGATTCAGTTGTTGCACCCCAACATCCTCCTTCTCAATTCCATCTCCAGTACCTATCCAATTTCCCAGTGGGCTGATATTTCACTTTCCTATTGGCTGCTCTCAGAAAGTTGGGGTAGAGACACATTTATATGACTAAGTCATTTTTTTCTGTTTTCTACTATAATTGCTCATTGTAAAAGTTCACTTAAGCAAATAAAAAGTAAGTGTTTGTTTGGAAGACTGCAACATTTCTTTCTTCCCATTTCTCTTCCTCTTCCTCGTCTTCTTCTTTTATAGTGCTGGGAATTCAACCCAGGGGCTTGCACATGCCAGTCAAATGCTCTACCACCGAGCTACATCCCCAGACCAAGGACTACATTTCTAACTAAGATGTATTAAGTATGAGGAGAAATTTTATTCGGATTTATACTGATGTTAGATAGGTATGTGCTTCAGAACACCAAAGGATGTGCAAAACTCAAAAGCAAGGAAGCAAAAGCAAAAATATACAAACTAAAAGCTTCTGCACCTCAAAGGAATCAATCAAAAGAATGAGGAGGTAAGGTGGGCGTGATGGCTCACGCTTGTAATCCAAGTACTTGGAAGGCTGAGACTGGAGGATCTGGGTTCGCGGCCAGACTCAGCTACTTAAAGTAAAAAATTCCCAAGTACTTTAAGTAATCCCAGTACTTGGCAAGCTGAGCCCAGAGGATCTGTGTTTGCGGCTAGCCTCAGCTACTTAGTGAGGCCCTCCGCAACTTAGTGAGACCTGGTTTCAAAATAAAGAATAAAAAATAGGGCTGGGGGTGTAGCTCGGAGGTAGAATGCCCCTGAGTTCAATCCCCAGTACTGAAAAAAAAAAAAGAATGAGGAGGTAACCCACAGAATGGTAGAAAATATAACTATACATCTGACAAAAGAATGATATCCAGAATATATAAGAAACCTGAAGTCTCAATGACAAAAATTATTTAAAAATGGATAATTGAGCCAGGCTTGGTGGCATAAGCTTGTAATCCCGGTACTTGAAGGCTGAGACAGGAAGATCACAAGTTTGAGGCCAGAGGACAGTAATTTAGTGAGACCTTGTTTCAAAATAAAAATATAAAAGGGCTAGGTTGTTGCTCAGAGGTAGAAATCCCTGGGTTGAATCCCTAGTGCCACAAACACACACACAAAGGTATAAGGAAGTATTCTGAAAGTTTTACCATAAAGTAATGATAAGGGTTTGAGGGGATAAGCATGTTTTACTAGATTTATTATTACATAATGAATATACATATCAAAATTTCACCTTACCATGTTAATATCTATAATTTTTATATCTGTATCAGTTAAAAATAAATTTAAATAAAAATTCACTGAGTCTTTTTATTTGGTCTTGAAATAAGATCTATTCATTATAAAATGCAATTTATCATTTTTAGCGCCACATTTTCCTTCTGAGAATGTTCCAGCCAGAGAAGTCTTGATACCAAATAGTGTTTGATGTTTTTGGAAACTGGAAGATTCCTCTGCTTCTCCAAAGGAAATATTTACAATAATTTCTATTATGGCCTCTATGTCCATTAGGTTTACTAGCCTCAATAATGGTCTTCAGTCCGTACATGTATAATTAATAAACATTAATATTTCTAACACTTTGCTATTAGGTATATACAAGAAATATATAATGGTCAAACATAATTTAATAATAAAAATAACATGCTATATTTCTCTTTGTTTTATGAAATTTGTGAGAAGCAATCTTGAGGAATAAACCTTTTTAAGAATTTATAAATCATATGGTCCTAATAAAAATTAATTAATGGTCATTTAATCCTTTTTTGTAACAGAAAAATGTATCCATTTTTTAGTATCATTCAACATTCTTTGACTATCTACTTTGGGATGAATATTTAGTAGCACATAATTTAGGTTTATGGAAGCATTAATAAGCTTTAATCATTCAGTTGAAGCACAAGTACTTCGTATTTTAAAATTATTATGAAAAATATCTGGATTTTATTGCCATTGTAATGTCATGCAGTGGCTGTAGCATAGCAATTTTACCTATCATAATCCAACCTCACATGGTTCTTAGTTGATAATTTACATTGCTAAAATATGGTCTGTATATGGAAACATGTTTTTATGTTTAACCATTCAAACATACTTAAATTTAAATTAGAAAGTTAAAGATGTCAGTGAAAGTCCTGAGTAGCTAGCAGGAGAGGAGAACTATGCCCAGTATATCAGGCAAAACACTATTCAAGTGAAAAATAAAGTGATAAATAGATTTGTTCAAATGGTTCTCTATATAGTAATGTAAAATAGTTTATATCCCAACAAATTATTAATGCCAGAATTTATCCATAACTTAATACCCAAACTTGCCAGTCTAACTTAGTTTGTAAAAATCCTGTGGTGGCCCATCTGGAACTGACCACTGCAATAAATTAAGCAAACAAGCTTTATGGTGAAAGCAGCTTCCTCTTCTTCCTAAGCGCACAGCTAGCTAGGTTTTTGCAACTTCTGTTGTTAGGTGTGACCATTTGACTGGATTTTTGTCAAAATATGAATTGACAAAATATGATTTGAAGTGATATATTAAAATATTTAGCAGAATAGATATGGCTTACTATCTAGCAAAAAAAAAAAAACTCACCTTTTATTAAGGTAGGGTTACTGTGGTCACAGTTAGGCCTCTCCATTTACTGTCACTTTAAACACTTGTGTTCTTTCTTCCTCCCTCTCAACTTGGTATAGAAAATGGCAAGTCCTTGAAGGATAGTGGAGCATGAGTTGAAAAGAGTATGAGTCTCTAAATTACATATCATTTCAGCCAGGCGTGGTGGCGCACGCTTGTAATCCCAGTACTTGGGAGGCAGAGACCAGAGGATCCGGGTTCATGGCCAGCCTCAGCTACTTAGTGAGGCCCTCTGCAACTTCATGAGACCCGATTTCAAAATAAAGGATAAAAAATAGGGCCAGCGGTGTAGTTCGGAGGTAGAACGCCCCTGGGTTCAACCCCCGGTACCACAAAAAATAAATAAATAAATTACATATCATTTCATGATATCGACATGTTTTTTTAGACTGTAAACAAAATCTTCTATTTCATTTGACCCATTGTGCATGCTGGGGCATATATATTTTGTGAGAATTTAGTTTATGCAGACAAACTCAACCTTATTTTGGGGTGAGATTTTCCCTTGTAGGTTTGACTTCTTTGTCATTATTATACTTATAGACTTCTTTGCTTATAGGTATAGTTGTACTTTACAAGCTCTGGCCTGCTAAGCTGACTTTCCCTCTGAGAAGTCTTATTACTTGCTTTAAATGGTCATTTAAAAACTTTCCTGGTTTTTAAATGACCATCTCACCTTAGGCTTTGCATGTTCTGAACCAACTTCTGGTAACTAATTATTGTTCTGCTTCTACATTCAGGAACTGTGCACCTGGTGACTCTTTGGCTACACTATTACTCTGAACTGCATAGTAAATGCCAATTTTGGGGACTCTTCCCAGTCAAGACAGCTTCTATATCTGGCCTGTGTATTGTATTCAACCTGATTTCACAGTCTGGTTTTCCCAACTTATCTTGGATTGAGTGTTAATGTATCATTGTTTAAAGTCTTCAGGAAGATTTGCAATGTCAGCAGCTAAGATGCACTCAGTACCGAGTGAATGTATTTATGACTAAACAAAGATTCAGAGGCAGCAGCATAGTGTTTTGCTTATGAAAATAAGCTTTCAAGTCAAGTTGCCGGGGTTCCAGTCCTGGCTCCTTCAGTTTTAGTTATTAATTATGAGTTGTAAGTGACATTGGAAATGCTTTCAAATGTACATACTTCAATAACTTGCAAAAATATCCAAATTTCATTATCTAAAAATGCTATCTCCTTCACTCTAATAGGGTTACTTCCTTATCTATAAAACATGTCTAGGAAACTATGTTAGGCACTCAAATATTTAGTAGAAGATTTTAATGAGCCAGGTATAATGGTGTACACCTGTAATTCCAGTACTTGGGAGGCTGAGACGGGAGGATTATAGGTTTGAGGCCAGCCTCAGCGATTTTGCAGGACCCTTAGCAACTTAGTGAGACCTTGTTTCAAAAATAAGTAAACAAATACACAAATAGGACTGGAGGTATAGCTTGGAGGTAGAATGCCCAGGGTTCAATCCCCAGTCCCTGCCCCCAAAAAAGAGTTCAATGTATATGCAAAGCCTTCTTTAGCCTAGCATTCTAAAATATATTTAGTTTGATTTTTTTTGAGACAGGGTCTTGATTTGTTGCCCAGGGTAATCCAGGCCTGCACCACTACACCCAGTATTAATTTTACCCATTCAAATGATTTTTAAATGTTATTTTCCCCTTTAAGAGTAGTATTTACCTGATCCTCTAATATCTTAATCATTAAATATTTGGTTAAAGTAATAACATGGTAATGAGAAAGTATTACAAGAAGAATTGTGCTGGGCATGGTGGAACACTCCTATAATCCTACTGACT
>PVJS01033026.1:0-22410 GCA_004027185.1 Glis glis | reverse complement strand
ATATATATATATATATATATATATATATATATATGTATAGAATGTATAGAATATGTAATATGTAATACATGTATAGAATATGTAATCATCAAATCAGGGTAAGAAGCATTTCCATTTTCTTAAACATTTATCATTGTGTTGGGAGCCTTCAAAACTCCTTTCTAGGTCTTTATAAAATATATGCTAAGTTGTTTCAAGCTATAACCACCCTACTATGCCACAGAACACTAGAACTTTTTCCTGCTATCTAACTTAATTTTGTTACCCCTTATCCAAACTCCCTTTATCCCCCCTGTTGAGTGAGTTTTTCTGAATTGTTTGTTGAACTAGTGTATGGGCCTTTATATGAGCTGCATCTAACATAGCTCGTGTTCCAATTCTGCAGATTCTGTCAGTGGAATTTTGACCAATTATACAGAATTGTGAGTCATTTCAATTTTATAATATTCTTCCTTATTAAGCATTGGCACTAGGTAACCTAGCAGTATTTCTGTGAGTTCAGTCTGTGCTTTTGATGTGAATCTTCTTTCTGTACTATATTATTTTGATGTTTAAATATATCATTAAAATTATTTCTTGGCCGGGTGTGGTGGCGCACGCTTATAATCCCAGTACTTGGGAGGCAGAGACCGGAGGATCCGGGTTCGCAGCCAGCCTCAGCTACTTAGCGAGGCCCTCCACAACTTAGTGAGACCCTGTTTCAAAATAAAGTATAAAAAAATAGGGCTGGGGGTGTAGCTTGGAGGTAGAACACCCCTGGGTTCAATCCCCGGTACCGCAAAAAATTATTTCTTATTTTATATAGTGGCATTTATTACTAATCTTCTTTCACCATTTTGATTTTTAAATTATTCTTTGAGCTGTTATTTATATAAAAATATGATAAGTACCTTTGAGTAGAGTTGCAGTAATTTTATTTACAATAACCAAGTAGGTAAATGACAAAATTTTCGATACCACCTTGTATTTGGGATTATTTATGTTAGAGAAAATTATAAAGACCTTTGGACTACATTAAAATGCAAATTTGGTACATATAATTACTCCTAGTATGTTTCTTGGGTTAGTGTTTATTTCTCCTTTATTCCAACTTATATAACACAATCTTCTGAAAAAAATTCCTGAAGACTTCTATTCACTTTAAAAAGTACTTAATTGGGGGTTAGATTTGAGGTAATAGGATTGGGGAAGCAAACAACAAAACTAAACACTGTTTATGAGAGATAAGAAACTTTGGTTCCAGACCTGTCCTCACTGTGATACATACAGACCATTAAACAACTCTGTGCCTTAATTTCCTCAGAAGTAAATGGAAAGGCTTCCTTTGGTGAACTTTATAATCCCTTCCATGTTTTTGACAACTGATACCCAAGGCTCCTCTCTTTCTAAATCTTTTTGATCTTGAATAATAATACAAATAAGTAGACATTTTGGGAACAGACACTTGGTCTTATTTTTTATTGAGCTAGACTGGGTATTTTTTCCTTGAACCATCAGAAAATTATCTAAAAATTCAGATTTCTTGATTTCTATGGCAAGTCATCACTATCTTTAATAGGGACTAAAAATCTTCAATAATTCCTTTTGCACTATTTTTTTTCAAAAGCAATTGTTTTCGTTCATTTTGTATTGCTATAAAAATATCTGAGGCTGGGTACTTTACAAAGAAAAGATGTGTATTTGACTCATGATTCTATTGGTTGGAAAGTCTAAACAACATCGCCCCAGCATCTGGTGAGGGCCCCTTGATGCATCACAACAGGGCACAAAGGCAGAAAGGAACATGGCTGCATGCAGAAGGGAAGAAGCGCATGGAGAGTCCTTATTTGATACAACCTGCTTCAAAACAACCTATTCTTAGGGGAACTGACCCAGTTCTGTAAGAACTAACACTAATGCCTTCCAAGGGTGGTGATCTCAGGACCGAATCATCTTTGACTAAGACCCACCTCTTAAAGATTCACCACCTCTCAATATCATTACGCTGGGGCCACAGTTGTAGCAGATGAACCTTTAGGAGTCACACTCAGTCCATACGCAAACCATAGCAGGTCTTCTACCTTTTCCACCTGGAAGTCATATTAAAATTGATAGAATAAAGACTCCTACTCATACTGGTTTCTAAGGACATTCAATGTTTTCAACTTATTTGAAGACAAATTTAAGTTTGAACCAGGTGTTTAATTGATAACAAATCTTATGTTAGGTCTAGCATAGGAGGAAATAATCTTCTATATATGCATGAAAAATCTGGGGAATTTCGATGGCAATGAATAGGAAGGCAACAATGCCATTTCTTCAACATTTTCCACAAACAGTATATCTAAACACATTTAATAACAACACTATGATTTTTGCATAAAGATTTGAATGTCTCAGATTTTTTGTTCGCTCATTCAATGAATAGTTATTAAATGATACTTATCAGGAATATCTCACTTGGAAATATTCATTGTAAAAGTTTTTTGATTTTCAAATGTAATATAAGGAATGCATGAACTTTACTTTTTTCTTTTTCCTTTCTTTGCACAGTCAAATGTATACCATGGATAAGTCTATTTTTATGCACAGCCTGTTTCTGTACATTAATGAATCACATTGCAGGTGGGGAAAAGTCATGTTACAAAAGCCAACATTATTTTGTGGTCCATTACATAAAATGTGTACTAACTCTGATTACATATTAATTTGCTCTGGAAAATTCTCACGAAAGAAGCATGTGATATACAAGTTAATAAATTCTCATTAACAGTGATCACACATCTCATTATATAAGAATTTTTTCTTTGTTTTTAAAACCTGGGAATAAAGCTTAGCAGTGAGTTTATTCAGACATCTGAAAAAGAGCTTCATTGCTAAGTGCCTGCTTAAAGCAGGCGTACACTGACCTTTATAATAATGACTATATATTACATAGTCACTTATTTTTTAAAAAATAGAGAGCTAGAATTAATGCACAGAATGCAATTTTATTACATCCTTAGACAATTCCTTTGGCATATGGTATTCAGTAAAGCACCTTTATCAGAAAATAGAGAGCTCAATTTACTGAACTGATTCCTATACACGAACCCTATTTCAAGGAATTAATGACTGATCCAGGTGAAATTGCCTATTAAGGAAGTAAAACATCCTCACCAGAGAGCATTACAATCACACCATATTTAACCAAGAGGATTCTGAAACCGAGAGGAAAGGACTGCTATCCTTTTTTCTGTATCAAACTCCAACACTTAGCACAATGACTTAATGTTAATTCAGCATCTCTCTTTCTCTCTCTGTCTCACTCCTCTCTGTCTCTCTGTCTCTCTGTCTCTCTCTCTCTTTAGGAAACATCTTATCTTTTTTTTTTTTTTGTACTGGGGATTAAACCAGGGGAATTCTACCTCTGAGCTGCACCCTAGCGCTGTTTTATTTTTTATTTTGAAACACAGTCTTGCTAAGTTTTTGAGGATGTCACTAAGTTGCTAAGGCTGATCTCAAACCTCCAATCCTCCTGTCTCAGCCTCCCAAGAACTAGGATTGCAGGTATGCACTACCACTCCCAGCTACATCTTACCTTTAAAGTGTTAGAAAAGTTAGGTAAGGGAAATGAAGAGAGGCAATTATAATTAATATATTGAGCAGAAAAGTCAAAGAACTAAAAAGTTTAAAACATTAATTTTAGACAGGTAATTAAACTTTATTTGACCAGTAATTCATAGCATCACATTTAATGTATTAATTAGAGTTTGTCTTATTTATTGACTATCTGACCTAGATGTTTGAATTCAGGATGAAAGATAAATCTAAACCCATATGTTTTCAAACATATTTTGTACAATAATCAAGGTCTGAGAAAAATGCCTTTAATGAATACCTGTTAGATACAATGCAGTTCACTCTGGTGCATTGTTTCTTCATTGACAAGGAAACCAACTTGATATTATTTCACTATTAAGCGAGTTTTAATTTAGATTGATGTTCAGCAGTGACCTACTTACTCTGACTGTTGAGCATGAAGCACAAGTATTACTGAGAAATCATGACTTAGATACAAAAAGTCATCAATAGGCAATGTAACATTATCTAAAGTAATTTGAAAATACAGAGGAACTGTTCCATTTTCTCAGAGGCCAGTATACCAAATTTTAGAGTATTTTATCCTTATTAGGTGATTATCAGAAGGCAAAATTTCATATTTCCTTTATATGATATGTTTTTATTTTATAGGACATCAAGTAGTTGATATGCTTTCTTTTTAGTTTCTGGTTTGTGGGCTACATAAGGCAGGGTTAGTTTCTTGTTAATTGTTCTAACTCTTGCTAAAGAGGACCACTCAACTGGCCAGCTCATACTGAAAGAGTTCATGTGCTAGTTGGTAAAATATTAAGTATATGGTTAGAGTAGAGTGAATTATATAGTCACACGATGTTTTTGTAAGCCTAATAATTTAAAGTCAGAAAGTAATTTTAATTTCTGCCGGAAATACTTGGACTGTATAGAGATATATTTGTCATACCAAATGCTTCAAAACTCATCAGTATTATAAGAGTCCATGTACTTCTTAAAGAAGTATAAGTTGCTGATGGAATCAAAATATTAAGTCAACTTGTAGATCAGGGTTTTAACTGTTATATTGCTGGGCAGCTATTATTCATATCTTTGTGAAAAATGCTTTTGTTGTTACTTCTTGATCTTGTTTTTGTTTGTTTGTTTGTTTGTTTGTTTGTTTTGGCACTGGGGATTGAACCCAGGGGCATTCTACCTCTGAGATACACCCCTGGCCTTATTTTATATTTTATTTTGAACCAGAGTCTCACTAAGTCACTGAGATTGGCCTCAAATTCATGATCCTCCTGTCTCAACCCCCAAGTACTATAGTATATGTGTGTGCCACCATGCCTAGTTTGATCTTTTATTGACTGCTTATCATGGTACTTTTCTAGACTCCAGATTGAGTCTACACTGTCTGAGCACATTTTCATGTTCAGTTTATTTTGATTAAAACCAAATGGTTAATTGAATAGCTTTGTGTTCTATTAACACAAAACTTTGAACAAAACAGACATTTTTCATTCATGTGCAACAATGAAACCTGCCCTTCACTCAACAGCTAAGTTCCAGCCATGAAGGAGTATTAGATCCACTCATCTAATATTAACACTATCTTAGCATGTCTAGGTTTCCATAACAAAATGCCATAGGATGGGTGGCTTTTAAACAATAGAAAATAAATGTTTCACAGTTCTGGAGTCTGGGAAACCCAAGATCCAGAAGCCAGGATGGAGCACACCTGTAATCCCAGTACTTGGGATGCTGTGACAAAGGATCACAGGTTCAAGGCCAGTCTGAGCAACTTTGGGAAATCCTCAGCAACCTAGTGAGACCCTATTTCAAAATTAAAAAAGAAAAAAGGGCTGGGGAGGGTTTCACTTGGAGGTAGAATACCCCTGTGTTCAATCCCCAGTAAAACACACACACACACACACACACACACACACACACACACACACACACCAAAAAACAAACAGAAAACAAGAAGCCAGCAGATTTTGTCTGATGTGGGCCTGACCCCTTTTGCAGATGGCCGTCTTCTCAAAAGCTCACGGGGTGGAAAGGGTACAGTAGCTCTCCGGGGCCACCTTTATAGGAGCACTAATCCTGTTCACCTCCCCTAGGCCTCACCTTCCAATGCCATCCCATTGTTGATTAGGTCTTAACATATGGATTTGAAGGAGACACACATATTTATATACAGTACATAGTAATCACCTCGTGATCAGTATTAGTATGTTAGTAGAGCACTAGCAAGGTTACAAAACTGTTCAACAATCACAGAGCTGGCAAGTTCCGGACTCAGGCTAACACCTGTGTCTGACTCCAAAGCCTTAGTATTGATCACAATCATTACCACGATGATGCTCTCAAATACAAAGCTTTACCTGTCTCCCTCCATTCTCCTGTTCAAAAGTCATCTCTATTAGCTAGGTGTGGTGGCATACGCTTGTAATCCCAGTACTTGAGAGGCTGGATCGCAGGTTAATGGCCAGCCTCAGCTACTTAGTGAGACCCTCTGCAACTTAGTGAGATCCTGTTTCAAAATAAAGAACAAAAAATACAGCTGAGGTGTAGCTTGGAAGTAGAATGCCCCTGTGTTCAATCCCCGGTACCCCTCCTAAAAAAAGAAGTTATCACTATATCACTATTGAACCTTGGTGCTTCAAGTTTAATGACTGCCTCTAATACTAGCAAAGATAGTTACTTGCCTGCACAAAGCCTTGGATTTGCAAATAGTGAGAAACATGCTACTGTTACTAGTAGTTTTTTTTTTTTGTCAACACAAGCACACACTCACCAAGGGTACCTCTTCCCCCAGGTACACTAATTTTTTATTTGTTTATAATTTGTATAAATAGACGATTAATTATAATCACCACTTTCTTTTATCCTGTGGGGAAAATCACTATGCTGAGTACAAAAAGGAGGGAAGGGAGAGGGAATAGGGTGGGAATTGAGGGAGGACTAAATGAGCGCTGTGTGCATTCATGCTTCTGCTACCCTGACACTTATCAAAATGTATGATTACAATGCACAAATAAATGAATATAAAAATTCTTTTTTATATAAAAAGCTGCACAGTTAACTACTGAGCTAAATACTGGCTGTGAATAGTTGGCTTACTAACTCTCATTTCACTTAAAATATGTGGACTTAACCAAAAGAAAAATGTAAGGTGTGATTTTATTTGCATATGATTTGCTTACCACGTGCAAATAAAAACTTAAATCTGCATTTTATCTATCCCTATCTTAGTTTATTACTGGCCATTTCAATTTCAAAATCAACAGATACCCATGCAAAAGTTAGCTACCTAGTTTATTCGACCTGAGTTTGTTTTGCTGGTTGGCAGAATATTTTATAGTGTGTTGATTTCCAGGAGATAATGGATTGAAACTGTTTTTAATAGTGTTGGTTACTGAAGCATGCGGTTACAATGTAACCTTAAGGTATTTGTCATAAATGTTGTGGAAAATCTCTTGTAAAGCAATTTGTCCTTGTTTATTCCCAGGAGAGCATGTCCACATGCTTTGTTCCTATGATAGGGTCCTCTAAGAATTGTCCTTTTTAATTTTAATATTGTAATTGTGGCCAGTTATTGCTGATACTACTAGATTTTCTAATCTAATTTGTGGGCATTTAAACAATTGACCTTGCGCATGACAGGCTTGGAGAAAAAGGCATTTTAAATACCGGCTTCCCGAAATGGCCAACCTACTTTATGCTTCCCTAACATACATTGTGCATATTCATTTTTCTATTTCATTCTTTTTAAATGCATTTCATTTGATTTGTGGCTTAATAGCTTACTTGTTTTAAGTGTCTTTGCTGCAAAGCACTTTGCAGCCATTCTGTGGATTTATTATTTTTCATATCTCAAAATTATAATGAAAGAAAAATCAGAATACATTTAAGTGAAACTGAAGCTCATTCATAGTTTTACCATATAGACAAAACCACTAATAATCTAGCTATATATGCTTTCAGACCTTTTTCTATGTTTATGCATACAAATTGTCTCATGCACACATGCACATACTGAATAAAAAAAAACCTGTGAACTTTAAACTCTGATTTTCACTAAGCAACACATATACATCTAAATACCAATGCATCTACATTATCATACTATCTGCATACTTACTTGCTATATACAAACACACATGTGCATAAGTTGTGTATAAATTTAACACAACACATACTTCTGGTTAAATATATTTAACAAAATACTTTAGAATAATAGATTTTAATTATTTTGGTCATTATTCAAGTTGATTCTATAGCTTTATCTTAAATTAAGGTCCCTAGTACCACACACACACACACACACAAATACTACTACTACTACTACTACTAATAATAATAATTTTCAATCATCTCAATCTATAGGCTAGAAGCAAACATTATATAGATAAGTAATTTAGAACAATTCTCAATTTTTTTCATAAATAATCATTTTAAACCAGATATTGTTGGCTGTTTGAAGCATGGCAAAATTACCTTCTGGAGATCATGGTGGTGAGATATTTCTGTCTGATGCACTGTTATTTAGTCAAACCTAAGGGCTCTGAAGGTTAAAAAAAAAGTTATTAAATTTAGTTCAATATGGTTCCTTAAAACTAGTTTTGCTACTAGGATAAAATTGATTCCAAATCAAACCACCTAATTATACACCATATACAGGGAAATGGTATTATTCTTGAATTAGAATGATACTTTAATAATTTTGTTTCTGTGAATGTGGCTGTTATGATTAATAATCCACACATGGACACATCATGTATTAGCCAAGATTTTGTAATACACAAGATGCAGTGTTTTTACTGGAAATGGAGATTTTGATATAAAAATGTGTGTTTCGGGACAAAAAAAAATCACATTATTATATAACCATAGTATGAGCAATACCTTCCGATTGATTTTCAAAACCATTTGAGATAAGGAATGCATATGCATGGGACATTTTCGTGTGGAGTCAAGCACTTACTTCTCCATGACCTTGGGAAAATTTGATTTTGCATCCTGCTAGAGAAAAAGGGACCTCGGGGGCCTACATTTCTGGAACAGCTGTCACCTTTAATCAGCTCCTTATCATTGAAGTACATTTTCTGGATATAGGTGAAGTCTTGGAATAACTGAAGTAAGTAAAGAGATTTAAATTTAGAGATTTAGAATGGGTTTGGAGCTCCTATTTGCAATTTGCCCAGTACTCACGCATAGTGTCCAAAATATAATGGCTGCCCATATGTAGCAGGTGACTGAGGGAGCTGCAATCCTCCCTCTATCTGGACAATGAGGAATGGGGAGAAAGAAAGGTACATCTCTTTAGCTTGTAATGGGTCCAGTGTTCGTAACCGTCTCTCATTTCCTTCTTCTATATTCATTACACAGTTACCTGTTGTTCATGTAAATTCCAGAAAACTAAATGTGACATATTTACTGAAGTGATTTCCTCCTAAGAAGTAGGTAAATTCCAGTGTCCAGCCTTTGCTCTGCGAATTCCATCTCCCAATTCTGAGCATATTTTATTTCTCTTATTTTTAAGAAAGGGAGTTTGACACATTTTAACTTGTTGTTGCCAACTATTTTATTTTTATTAGAATATTACTAAAAGGTCTTGAAATGTGACAGAAATTGTGATTCTTGTAAAACACAAAAGTTTAAATATGATTCTTCCTCCTATTGTGGGAAAGTATTACATCTTGGAGTTGGTTATTTCTAATGTGAGATGTCTTGTATTTCTATTTGATCTAAAATTCATTTGTAGCCTGGTAGAGTGGTGAACATCTGTAACTCTAGTACTTGGGAGACCAAGACAGGAGGATCACAGGTTTGAGACCAGTTTCTGCAACTTAGCAATACTCTCAGCAAATTAGTGAGACTGTGTTTCAAAATGAAAAATGAAAAAAAAAGGGGGGCTGAGAGTGTAGTTTAGAAATAGAAGACCCCTGGGTTCAACCCCTAGTGCCAAATAAATAAATAAATAAAATTCGCTTATGCAAAAGTAGAAAATGAAAATAGAGTTTTATTGTTTTGTTATGTAAAAGAAGTCATAACACAAATGGAAATTGCCCTACCTAGATCGATTTTTACAATAATCCAAATATTCACATATTGTGCATTATGTTTTCGCAGTATATACATACATTACATTTGCTAAAGATTTAAAGTTTTTTGATATTAGCACTGTGTATAAGTGTGTGCCTGTGTACTTAAGATAATTAGTAGTAATGGCTTCTGAAGTGTCACATAATATAAAAGAAATTAGCTCCTTTGTTTCCATGGTAACAACAATAAAAATAAATTAGAATCACAAACACATTGTTGATATACTAGGCAATTCCTTTGCATTTGATTTTTTTCTTAAATCTAGAGTACCAGCCTTCCTCTATGATTTCCTGAAGTCACGATTTCCTAAGCCTCTACCTAATTTGCACTCTTTAGAAATGTTGTTACTCCATGATAACGCCTTTTATTTGTGCTCTAACATATGCTATCTTTGTTATAATGTTCATATTATTTTCTTTAATTTCTGGCATTTTTTTCTCACTAGGCCAACTAATTGAGTTATATCTGGAGAAATTAATGAAGCATGGAAGACGGTGTGGCCATAAATTCTGGGGCACAAAATCATCACGTTCCTTCGGATGGGCCCACAAGTTGCCTGGAAGACTGAGAGTGGATCTCTGGCCACGATACTTTGTGTTCTCTGCAGCCCTCTCCATTTCAAACCATTTCCACGAGTCTAAAGACCCTGACCTGCCGGCTCCCCCCTCACCCACTGCACATCCCCACCGCGGGCACCAGCCAAATCCAGATTCCCTTCCGTAAATGTTTACTGAGCACCTACTGGACATGCACTGGTGGTCCTAAGTACTGGGTCATTTTCTGTGTGGATGGTTGCTCCGAATAAATAAATATTCAGCATGCTACATGATGATAAGTTAGTGAAATTAAAACAGCAGTGGTGGATAGGAAGTAATCATGTGCCTCTTGCAGTTCCTGCAGATACCAGGAAGATGTGTCAAGTAATGATGATGTGAGGCAGGGCTGTGCTTGGCTTACTTGTGGGACAAGCACATGGAATTATTTTATATACTATACAGGAGCCAGAATCTCTTTAGTGAGAATCTAATCACACTTTCCTCCTTTTTATGATATTACCAGGCGCATCTCTCTTCTTTGTCTCCTGCCTCAATGGCAGGAGAATATTTCTCTTTTCAGAAGTCAGTCCTTCCATCAGGAATATCATCTTCTTTCTTGGTCTTACTCTCTTTCTATCCAACATATGTTATCCTCTTCCTCTATATTTTCTATTAACAAGCACTGGTCCTAAAATATTGAATAGTTCATTAAGACAACCCCCACTAATTCCTTATAGGTACTGCATATCCTAAACAACATCTACTATAAAATAGTGTCTAATAAAGTACTTGAATAGCCATATATGTTTGTATGAAATACTAATACCAAACTTTGGGTTAAATAGAGGGAGCATTTCCAATTATTGTATCAAAGAGAAATACAATAAACCAGGATATGAGTTATGTTATTACTAAAATATCTGGCTCTTTCTATGCATTTAATAATTATCTGAATCCATCTAAGAAGCTCACAATCTACATATTGTTGAATTAAGTAAAGTATCTGCTATATATTCAAGAGATATGAGATAAACTATTACTATCCTTAGTTGCAGAATTGAATATGACAGGAACTTGCTTAGACTTTTGAAGACTCTTGGCAAAGTTTTTGTTCTGAAATATTTTTATCTGATGGGTGTAGACAAGAGAAAATGTTATAGACTCTTGAAGGACTTCAAAATGTACACATCCAAATGCTGAAATATTAATATGCGGCCAGTAGTAAATTTCAGACTTGACAGAGCTAAAAGCTTCAGTCTGTAATACTTTTATATTTGGATGTTTGTATACTTGGATAGAATTTGAAAAATTGCAAAACTTCTGCACTAGACCTGGGAGACTTTAGTACTCTGACATGTAAATTGTAGGAAAGTAAATATTCTGAAAGAAAATATAATAGCATATAGGCATGATTAGGTAAATTCCAGATTTTAGAAATATATTTCAGAAAATATTTGTTCTTTAATTTGTCTTTTCTGGAATTTCTATAATATTTCTATGTATTGGAAATAGTATCTATTCTAAATCTGTTTGTTGCTTGGTTCATTAGATTAAGGTAACACTCAAAATCATTTTAGTATATACATGTCACTCTTTCAAGAACATGCGGGGAAAGTGGATTAAGAAATATTCTACAAATTTCAGCCTTTTTATTTTCTGAAATAGCATTAGGTTCAAACCTCTTTTGTTTATGAATATAGCAAATAATTACAGGTGGATTAATTTATTTTAGAAGTGATATGTCAATCACCAAAGAGAACAAACATTTTTATAAGCAGAGAGTTTTATGTGAAATTTAAACATGCTAATGATAATGAAAAATATGATAATAATTCAAGCTACTTTCACATAATGACATATATTATAAAAATAAACATTAAATAAATACAGGGATTTTCTTAGTACTGGAAATGTAAATGTATTTGGGATGGAGTTAAACCTCTCATGGTATTATTAGTGACATGGAAAGAGATTGTGTAACATTTGAGTATGGCAGGAGAGAATGGGCATGTGGAAAGGAGCTGCAAGATTTTGAAGAGAAGGCAACTTTAGCGGTGCCTGGAAGGAGGGAAGCAGGTGGATAGAGTTTAAAGAAACACAGATGATGAGGAGGACCAGAAGAGGAGAAAACAATTGAAGAGAAGCAGAACTAAGAATTCAGACAGTGTGGTTTGAAAGCAGTTGGCTGACAATTTGGTCCTATCTTAGGATTCACAGTCCATCTTGGGAAATACAAATGGAATAGTAAGAAGACCATGGTTGTGTATATACTAAAATGACTCAGTCAATTATTACATCATGTAAAAGATACATATTTCATTTGTAAAGAGTAAAAGTATTTTTTTTTTGCGGTACCGGGGATTGAACCCAGGGGCATTCTACCTCTGCGCTACACCCCCGGCCCTATTTTTTATACTTTATTTTGAAACCGGGTCTCACGAAGTTGCGGAGGGCCTCAATAAGTAGAGAGAGAGAGAGACAGAGAGAGAGAGAGAGAGAGAGAGAGAGAGCTGAGGTTGGCCGCGAACCCGGATCCTCCAGTCTCTGCCTCCCAAAGTACTGGGATTACAAGCGTGCGCCACCACGCCCGGCTATAAAAGTATTTTAAAACAAGGATTATTATAACTCTATTAACCCATATAAAATGATGAAATACTTCAAAAGAAACTCTTTAATATTTTCTTTTTCCACCCCATGAAGCTGTCACATATTGTTCTATTCATGTAGAACTATACTAGGTGCATACACTTAAAGTTCTCTGTAGAAATAAACAAACTTAATGGAATTGTTTCTTGGTCAGAGGAAGAGACTGACTTCTATTATTTGATTTTATTTCCATTAGAATCCATAAAAATATACAAATTTAAAAATATAGAACATTATGCTAAGTGAGATTAGTCCGTCACAAAGAGTGAAAAGTTGGATGTTCTCCCTAATATGTGGAAGCTAGGGAGAATGGGACTTAGAAGGGACTCCAGACAAAGGAGAAAACTTTAAATGAGCAAGAAGGGGACCTAACTGAGGGAGATGGGAGGGGGGAAGAGAGAAACCCACTAATGCACATGATGTATATACACAAATTTATCAATCGCTATGCTGAGCACGAAAAGAGGGCAGGGGGAGAGAATAGGGTGGGATTTGAGGGAGGGCTAAATGAGCAATGTGTGCATGCATGCTTCTGATACCCCAACACTTATCAAAATGTGTAACTACAATGCACCAATAAATGAATATAGTTAAAAAAATAAAAATATATTCTAAATACTACCGATGAAGTGAAATTTCACTGATAAGTGCATTTCAGCATACACAATAAGCTCTATCTTATTTCACATCTGTTTAAAATGACTTTTATATGAACAAATGGACCAATGACCTATAAAAATATATTATTCTGTGATATTCTACACTAGAAAAGATCAATCAAATTTGGAGGCAGACAACTTAGTGTTTAGTTCTGTTCCTTGACTGACTAATGAAGTGATTTGGGGCAAATTGTGCAGTTTTAAGCATGACAAAATAAATGCCCTTCTTTAAAATGAGGTTAATCACAATAACATTGAACTCTGAAAAATCACAACAATCAAATTAAGTAAAAACATATTGGAAATATTAGGTTGATTTTGCAAACACAAAGTATCAAATGCTTTAATCTAGGTTTTAGAGGGATGTTGGAACCATCTTACCCCATAATTTTGAATAAAACATTAGCAAGAATGTGTACACGTGGTTTATAGGCTAGATGCCTGTCTGTCTGTGATAAGGAAGTGAAGGAGCAAAGTTCTCAGAAAGAGCAGTTAGGGGAGGTTGATCTGCCAAACTTTAGGACAAGCCAAAATTTAGGGGCCTGTGGTGAAGTTGCGCGAGGCTTTGGTGAAGCCAAGTTTTAGTGGGCAGAGAAGGCTCTTCATCAACTCCAATGAAGTGTGGCATTATTACCACTACTCAGCAAAAATTCAAAAGCTTGATAATGCCAAGGACCTTCAGGGACGTGTGTCAACAAAAACTGTTATACAGTATTGGTGGGGAGCTAAACCAATGGAAACACTTTGGAAAACATTTGCATTTTCTTGTTTGTATTTGCATTGCTAATGAAATCAAGAATTCCAGTACTAGACAACAAATTGTACTGACACACTTAAACATGTAAATGAAATGTGAGAAAATACTGTACTATGTAAGAAGAATTTGACATTGCAAAACATAGAAACAAATGCCTGTCAAGTATATGGAAAAATAAGGGCTGGGGTTGTGGCTAGCATTTGCCTAGCATGCAGGATGACCTTGATATTTCTATCTATATATAAATGCCATATATGAATTTTATATGTAGATTTCACATAGATATGAAATAAGTCATGACATAGACAAACAATGGGCTATTTTAGAGGCATGAAATGATTAAACAAATGTCATGCGACATGGCTGAATCTTAGAAACAATATTGAGCAAAAATCGAAATATCAGAATGGTAAATCTAGAACAGTTATATTTTTATAAATATCAAAGACAAATAAAATGATGTATATTATTAGCAATGTGTTATATATATACATATATAGTTTTAGTTTTTTGAGGAATTTCCATCCCGTCCTTTGTAGTTGCTGTACTATTTTCCCTTTCCAGGAAAAATGAACAAATGTTCCAAATTCTCCACAACCTAGCCAATGGTTACTGCCTTCCATTTTTGTTCTTTTGATAATAGCAGTCCTGACAGGTATGAGGTGATAGCTCATCGTGGTTTCAATTTGCATTTCCCCCATGACTCCTGACATTGAGTAGCTTCTCATGTCCCCCCTGTCCACTTTTATATCTGCCTCCAGAAATGTCTATACAATTTCTTTAGCCATGTTTTAATATTGTTATTTGCTTCCTATTAAGTGGTAGGAATTTCTTCCACATTTGGGAAATAAACCCTCTATCAGATATGTGTTTTGCAAGTATTTTCTCCAGCCCAGAGGTCATCTGTTCACTCTGCTGATTGTTTCTTTTGCTACATCGAACATTTTTTTTTTTTTGGTTTGCTATCATCCTGTTTGACTACTTTTGTTTTTTATTTCCTTTGTTTTTGGTGTCATATTTATGAAATTCTTTGCCAAGGCTAGTGTTATGATCTTTTCCCTTGTTTTTTTTTTTTTCTAGGAGTTTTATAGTTTGGGCTCTTCCATTTAAGTCTTCAGCTCATTTTGAATAGCTATTTATGCATGGTTTGAGATAAATATTTAATTTCATTTTTTTTCCTGTGGCTATCCAGTTTTTCCAGTATCACCAACTGAAGACTGATCCGTAACCATTGTGTATTCTTGGTGCGCCTTTCAAGGATTGTCCATATACACATGGGTTTATTTCTGGGCTATCTCTTCTGTTCCATTGGTACGCATATGTGTTTTAATGCCAATTTTTTATTACTGTTGTTTCGTAATATATTTTAAAATCAGGTTGCCTCCTGCCTTGATTCAGCATCTGTTTATTGGCATTTATCCTAAGAATTGTGATCAGGATCCCAATGAGATGTAAACATTCTCATGATTATTCAGCACTGTGCACAACATCCAAGATATGGAAACAACCTAAATGTTCACTGATGGATGAATGAATAATGGAAGTAAGAAACACAAACAGAGACTGGTGGTGCATGCCTGTAATCCCAGTACTTGGGAGGCTGAGACAGGAGGCCTGCACCTTCCAGGCCAGCCTAGGCAACTTAGCAAGACATTGTCCCCAAAATAAAATAGGGCTGGGAGTGTAGGTCATAGGTAGAATGTCGCTATTCAGCCTCTAGTACGAAAGGAAGGAAGGAGGAAGAAAGGTAGGGAAGAAGGGAAGGAGGAAGGGAGGGAGGGAGGGAGGGAGTGAGGAAGGAAGGAAGGAAGGAAGGAAGGAAGGAAGGAAGGAAGGAAGGAAGGAAGGAAAGATAGGGAGGGAAAAGAAAAATAAGGAAATCCTGTGATGAGCAACATCACGGATGAAGGTTGAGAACATTATGGCAAATGGAATAAGCTAATCATACAAGGACAAATCCTGCATGATTCTATTTATATGAGATCAAACTCAAAAGCAGAGAGTAAAATTGTGGTCACCAAAGGCAAGGGCACACACACAAAAAGGGGATTCAATGGGTATAAAGTTTCAGTCATGCAAATTCTAAAGGTATGCTGTACAGCATTATGTCTATCACTAACAAGATTGTATTGTACAATTAAAAAATATTGAGGAGCCTCATGATAAATGTTCTTACTACAATAAATGAAATAAAGAAACCTTAAAAGTGATGAATACAAAATTCAAGATTGTGTTTACTTCGAGGAGAAGATGATGAGTTATGGGACAAACAGGCAGGTAGATGTCATGGTGATGTTCTAGTTCTGATGTTTGTCCTGGGGTGGAAGGGTATTAATTTATTATGTGCTTTATATTTTTCATAAAATTTTAAATGAATCTAACATGAAATTAAAAACCAGGTGAAAAATCACATGAACTCAAAGTCACCACTATAAATGTCACAGGAGAGACTTTGTTATGTTTACCCGTCTTCCATTTTACGTGGGGAAAGGAGAATTTCATTTACTAGCTAACACTTTGTTCTAAAGAGGAGTCTTGTTGAAATTTGGGAATTGACTTTTGTTTAAATGATCAGTTCTCAAGTTCTGAGAAAGAAGTAGAATGAAATAGCGGCAAGGAAACTTATTCTGTGATCTAGTGTATATGTCTTGCTTACACCAATTGAATTTATTACTTGGTTAAAAAATTTGTCTTATGGTCCTTCATTGGCTGTTGGAGAGAAAATTAAATGAACATAAAACTACTTCCTCAGAAGACCCAAAGGTTGCACATGGAAGGTAAGAATGACAGGTGCCACCTGAAGAAATCATACTTTCCTGTGAATGTCCCCTATCGTCACCACAGGGCTTCTGTGAAGCTTTAGACACAGGATTATTTCTTAGAATTATGCCATGAATACCGAAGCATTATTTGAACCTATTTACATGGTATTAAAATGCTCACGTGATTTTCATTGACTTGCTTCTTCCTTCGATGTCTGACATAATTGCGTTGCCGCATAATCGACATTCCCGGTTGGATATTTGCTGTGGCTTATGTACTGTTCAGTACGAAAACATCAGAGGCCTTGAGCACAATAGCATCGGTGACACGGAGTCTACATAGAAATGCTGACTTAAACAATGACGCGACTCCCACAGGAAATGCTGATCTGTGGATGTATCGTTCCAGCTGTTAAAAAAGAAGAGAACAAGCATCGTGGCCCCGTTGCACTTTTTTGCACTTGCCTAAAAAGTATCAAATGGCAATGATGGCTACAGCAGTGAACATGATTAACTAAGATGCTTTGAAATAGGGTATGTGCTTATATTTGCACTTAGTTAAAAATAGTTAAATACAAATATTTATCTCTGTTATAGGCATGGGTGCTATACTAAAGGTCTAATTTACATTTTGATGATATAGAAATAATGTTGAAGTTGAAGAAGGAAAAAAAAGAATAGGAAGATCAGTTTTATCACCCCTTATTTTCCATAATTCATCTGAGGCACTTCGCATACATTAGATAACTTAATATTTATGAATCTCTGCTGACTCTGTAGAGCCAGTATTAGTAGTTTGACTTATAAAGGAAAAAATGCGAGATTTAGAGACACTAAATATTCTGTGCCAACAATACTCATGTAGTAGAAAAATAACATTTTGAACTAAAATTTTCCAGGTAACACCAATCATAATTCTGCATAGTCACACCACAGTGGGGAGAAAGTGGGCATAGAAAACAATGTGAGCTATTCCCATGAGCATGATATATAAGTTATTGGAATTCACTCCTGATTAAGGAAATCAGAAATTTAAATTTTTCCACATTTTTTATGCTTCAGTTACCATCTGGCTCACTGTAGTAACCATTTGTTATAGCTCAGCATTTCCAAATTCTGCTGATGAAAGGGAGCTTTGTAACTTCTCTATGGAGATATTAATATTAAAATCAAAGTTTCCATGTGTTCTTATTGAACATTGTGAGGATACCTTTGTTGCTTCATAGAAATCTTCCAGAATCCCTATTGGAGCTCAGTTTATGCTAACATACAGCAACACAACTCCTCCAAAGACAAACTAGAATGCATCTAATGTGCCTCTCACATTCTTGTTAAAAGCCAGTGCCTTTAGTAAAAAAAACCTTTAAATTTAGATTGAGACATGTCACGTCACCGGTTTGCAATGCAAAGGTTGATTTAGAGACTAATCTTTAAGATGTATGTTGCTACTTTACTAGTTCTTTTAAATCAATATTATTTTAAATGAGCTTACTAAGTAGGAATACTGTGGATACATAGCCCTAGAGGTAGACCCCAAGGTAGGAAGGGATAGAAACCTGTATGCACACAGGAGAAAGAAGAGGATGTCAGGGAAGACTTGCTTCCTGCTGTGAAGCTCCTGTGGAAGTCAGTGGAGGGTATTCCAGTGATTGGAGTACTATTGAACACAACATTCATTATTTTTCTAGTAGTGAAGAATAATTCTTCTGTTTTTTCCTCTTTGATTCTATTAGTTTCCCTTTGCCCCACTGGCTGGGCACTACTCTATCCATTCTATGCTGGGAGCAGCAGTATTTGTTTTCCTCTTTCTTTTATATTTTTTATAATTTGGTAAATTGGTCATGGCTCCTAAGTGCCTTGTCCAGACTGAAGGTAAACTGTGAATTCTAATTCGGAGCAGTTTCCTTTTCTTGGAATTGAATCTCTTAATATATTTGTAATCTTTAGTCTCAGAAATCCTATTTAATATATTGTATTATATATTAATATATATTAATATATTGTATTTATTGTATTGTATTTAACTTAATATATTGTATTTATCTTAATATATTGTATTTAACTGCCTTACACTGCTTTTTTTTTGGTACTAGAGGTTGAACCCAGAGGCATTCTACCTCTGAGATCCCCCCTGCTTTACTAAGTTGCTAAAGACCTTGCTAAGTTGCTGAGATTCTCCTGAGTCAACCTCCCAAGTAGTGAGATTATAGTTGTGGGCCACTCCACTCTGCCCCATTCCACCTCACACTGTCCTAAGAGCAGGTGAGATTTTTTTTTTTTTGTCTTTTACTTGAAAACGGGAATTTATTTCTCTGGAAAAATAATGCTCAGTGAATTTGAGCTATCATGAAATAGAGTTTGATGCACTTAACATTTCCCTCTGTGTCCTAGTATTTCTGACGTGTTATTCTACATCTGGAGAGTCTTCATACGTACTACTACTTGAGAGGTTGAATGCATGTCACGAATAAAGGAAGAATTTGTCTAAAATCAGTGAGAAATACTTTTAGTGCCTGGACTCAAGGTGGTCTTTTTTATGTTACTAAAATTTAAAAATGTAGTGTACATTTATTGTGTATTATAAGTTCCAATTCATTTTATGCAATAGGCCGGAGACATAAATTTCCTTTATTGGCCGTAAGGATTCCAGTTGACTAGCTATGGAGGAAACTAACGTCCCCTACAATAATATCCATACCCCAGCAGTCTGTACTTGAACATATTAAATAACAGACATTTTATTTAATTACTTATATTTTTTCTATTTTTATGATTTTATTTTTTAATTTTCTCAGTAATTTTTTAATTTTAATTAAAATCTTTACAATCTTTTTTGTATCTCAAGTAGTCAAAGACATACAATAAAAACCTCACAAAATAAAACACTCAACTGGAATTGAAGCTGATTATTTTTTATTTTATTTTATTTTATTTTTTGTATTTTTATTGGTACATTATAGTCTCATGTCACAATATAAGTCATGTTGACAGTGACAAACATGCACTCAGCACCTGGTGCCCCCCTTTCCCCCCTTCCCAATACAGAGTACTGCAATTGATGTTGGTATATTCACATATGTACGCATAGTCAATTATTAAATATATTTTAAGAGCTTTTACTGTAAGAATGTTTTGACCCCACGAAAAATGATGTACCTGAACTTTAAACGAAATTCACATTTTATTAAGACTGAAATAAATTATACAAAATTGATTTTCTTCACCAAAAAGAACAGCAATATTTACTGTATTATTTCTAGACAAACCACAAAACATTTATTTTGTAGATTTTCCAGGTTTTGCTTATAAATCAAAACGAGGCAGTACACATAGTCATGGGAAAAGACAGAAGAAAACAGATAAGTCAGCTGCCCATATTGATGGCCTCTGATTCTGTCTTGACCAGGAAGCAAAACTGTTCAGCATTTACCTGCTAGCAAGCATATGAAGATGTAGTCTCAACGAAGGAAGGTAAACAGCAGCAACCAGATGCAGAACAATGGCATGGCTCTTCACTCTAACAATAACTTGCTCCTTTAAACTCATTTGATAAAGATAAAATCTACACTGAAATTTGTT
This sequence comes from Glis glis, assembly GCA_004027185.1. NCBI lineage: Eukaryota > Metazoa > Chordata > Mammalia > Rodentia > Gliridae > Glis > Glis glis. The sequence continues at coordinate 1,823 of PVJS01033026.1, read as the reverse complement.
TGATGAGCTCATAAATTTCTCTTTCCAGTAATCTGCATACACTTCCTATTACAGATTTTTTAACAACACACTTAAAACTTCGACTAATCAAAGGTGGGCTTCATTGGAACGTTTCATAAGATGCACTCCTTTCTCCCACACCTCCTCAAAATTTATTTCTTCAAAAATTGATAACTCAATACCTGACAACTGGACCCACAGTGATAATAAATGCTACACCTAAAATGACTCAACTAAAACCATCCCAGAGTGCCAGGAGCAGAGGTCATGCAGAAGTGAGGTCTGGTATTTCCTATCTTCTGGAAGAACAGACAGGCCTTTGAAGCCTGAGAGTTCAAACTGGAGCCAATTCAATAGGCAAATTACCAATGGCTAGCCGGGCGTGGTGGCACATGCTTGTAATCCCAGTACTTGGGAGGCTGAGACCGGTGGATCTGGGTTCGCGGCCAGCCTCAGCTATTTAGTGAGGCCCTCCACAACTTCGTGAGACCTGGTTTCAAAAATAGGGCTGGGGGTATAGCTCGGCGGTAGAATGCCCCTGGGTTCCATCCCTGGTACTGCAAAAAAAAAAAAAAAATTACCAATGGCTAATGTATTCACTAGGAGACCTGTAGGCAAAGATACCCAGTGAGCAAGTGGCCTACATATACCTTATGGCTTTTCTTTGAAATATCAAATATAAGAGAAAGCCCATTTTAAATCTCTTAGGTATTTTCAATGGTTTCTGAATTATCTGTAGGAAGCTCTAGGGTGGACACCTATATCAAACTATATTTTTATGTTTTTAAATGGGGAATGTTTGCATAGATCTCATTGAATTCTTGAAACATCTTGAAATGTTAATTGAGTTGCCTGGCCTATGGTTATGTTGTTGCAGCCCTGGAACTTGGCAGATGTAGTGTACTCTGGATTTCCCCTCAGCTCTGACTTTGGCCATCTCTGATCACAGGAGCACAGAACTATGTTGTTCACAAGTAGAGGGAAGTAACATGACACACTGTGCTCCTTTTCAAATTTCACCTCCCTGACCTGAGCCACAGTACCACAAATGTTCCATTACTTTTTTATTTATTTAGTGTGTGTGTGTGTGTGTGTGTGTGTGTGTGTGTGTGTGTGTCACTGTGGATTGAACCTATTTTATTTTTATTTTGAAACAGGGTCTCACTAGCTTGATGAGAGTCTCACTACTTGCTGAGCCTGTCCTCGAACCTGTGATCCTCCTGCCTCAGCCTCCCAAGTACTGGGATTACAGGCGTGCACCACCATGACTAGCTCCATTGCCTTTTCAAATATATATTTGCGGGCCATTTGTATTTTTCAGTCCTTTTTTTAGTGCATTGCAATTATACATCACAGCGAGGTTCAATGTGATTAAACATAACATGCATACAAATCTTGGTGTACTTCCTTCCGCATCCACTGTTTTTTCAGATATGAAAGTTTTAATTTGGGTTTGAAATATTAGAGGTCAACCAAATGTTATCTATACATTATTGTTAAGATTAAAAATATTTAACATGTTAACTTAAACTGTATAGTTTAAATAAATTGGCACACATTAATATGCATGATAAATGCAAATTTCTGTTTTCTTTTTTTGGGGGGCACTGGAGACTGAAACCAGGGGCATTCTACCTCCAAGTTACACTCTCATCCCCCTTTTTTTTGCGGTACTGGGGATGGAACCCAGGGGCAGTCTACCTCCGAGCTACACTGCCAGTCCTATTTTTTATTCTTTAGTTTGAAACCAGGTCTCACTACGTTGTGGAGGGCCTCACTAAGTAGCTGAGGCTGGCCGTGAACCCGGATCCTCTGGTCTCAGC
>PVJS01033025.1:0-22414 GCA_004027185.1 Glis glis | reverse complement strand
CCCCCCCCCTCTCTCTCTCTCTCTCTCTCTCTCTCTCTCTCTCCCTGTCTCTCTCTCTCTCTCTCTGTCTCTCTCTCTCTCTCTCTTTCTCCTTAGTGAGGCCCTCCGCAACTTCGTGAGACCCGGTTTCAAAATAAAGTATAAAAAATAGGGCTGGGGGTGTAGGGCAGAGGTAGAACACTCCTGGGTTCAATCCCTCGTACCGCAAAAAAAAAAAAAAAGAAAAAACCCTCTTCAGTTTGTGCACCACCTCAATGGAAAGCTTAGGAAAATCCACTATGACAGTCTATTATAACATGTTAAGGGGATTAAAAGATTACTTTTAAATGATAAAGTTTTCATATTTTAGGAACTTAGGTCTCAGTGGGTAATACTGAGAAGATAAATTAACACTAAGAAAATGTCATTATTACTTAGTGATATGCATTCTCAACTGCATCTAACTTAAACCTCTTGGTATTTTTCAATCTGATACATTTTATCCAGGCTAATAGAATTTATAACACAGATTATAAACTGCTTATTCTTTTTGACACAGATTCTCCTTGTTTCTATTACCTTTTCTCCAACACTTTGTTGGGTTTAAAAATTACTGCCATATTCAGAAGGTGCAAATAACAAGAAGAAAGAGACTATCATCACAAGAACGCTGGAGTCTTTGAAGGGGCCCCTATAAAGTCATACCTAAGTAGCCACACGTTAGTTTATATAGACATTGACAAATGCAAAGCTATGCTAAGCATGACACTTGCTTTACTCAACTCCTGTTTTTAATTTTTTATTTCATAACTTAGCTAACATATTGAACTAGATAATTCAGAAAAAAGAAAAATTAAATTAAAAATAGAAAACACTGAATGGCTATTCAAAATTATACAGTCTTAAATTCAGATTTTGTACAATAGTTTATTCATTCATTCAAGGTAATGTTTGTGAATGGTCAAGGACACTCAATTTTTGGTCAGGGAGCTCTACCACTTTTTACTAGACAAATCAGTTACCACTCTAAATCTTTGGTCTTTTATCTGGAGATAATAAGAGTATTTCCTATGACCCAATACTGAACTCCTGGGATAGAATATTGCATATTTTAGATACTCAACAAATATCTTTTAAGCTGGGCACTGTAGCATATGCCTGTAAACCCAGTACTTGGGAGGTTGAGACAGGAGGATCGCAGGATCCAGGCCAGTGAGGTAACTTAGTGAGATCCTGTTTTTAAAAAAAAAATAGGGCTAGAGTATAGCTCAGAGGTAGGATGCGCCTGGGTCCGATCCCCAGTATCATAAATAAATATCTTTTAAATAAATGAATTTACTTTGATTTGAACATGAACTCAAACATATATTGAATTCCTGTTAAGCGATAGGCATTGATTTAAGGTCTATGCACAAAACGTGAACATGAAACAATCATTGTTCTTGAGTTCACAGAGACATAGATAAAGGCAAGTCTCATAAAATAGTTGATAAATGTAATACAAATACTTAAAAGAATACAAATGAGAAAACTCCTGTTGGGAAAGAAAGAATCTATGGAAGATACATGGAGCAGCTAGAATTTGGGCCGAGCCTGAGTAGCCATTCACTATGGAGAGGTGGAGGAGGAAATGCGAACAGAAGAAAAGGAAACTGCATGAGCCAAGGCAAGAAAGGATAAAAGTACAAAGGATGAACAAGAGAATGAGCAAAGAAAGCTGGACACCTTTTAAGCAAGCAAAAGTGGCAACAGGTGAGGCTGAAAATAGCCATTCAGGGGAAAGAGTGTTAAGGGCCTTGTTTATCGTATCAAGAAAACAGACATTATCCTGGAGGCACAGAGGAGCCATTGACCAAGAGCATCACAAAAGTCAGATAACTTATTTCACAATTTTTACATTTTAACATTTCCGAAAACACAGAGCCAGTCAGCTGGAAGGAAAGCTACTACAAAGTACATACAAAAAATTATGTCGATCTCATTAGAATAGGAGAAATGATGTTGTAAAAATATGTGTTTAAGAAGCCTTCTGAAAGCCAGGTATGGTGATGCATACTTGTCATCCCAGTATTTGGGAAGCTGAGACAGGAGGATCGTAGGGTTGCGGCCAGCCTCAGCTTAGTGAGGCCCTCCGCAACTTAGTGAGACCCTGTTTCAAAATAAAAATTAAAAATAGGGCTGGGGATGTAGCTCAGGGGTAGAATGGCCCTGGGTTCAACTCCCAGTACCACAAAGAAAAAAAAAGCTTCCTTAAAAGATGATGGCAAGCCGGGCGTGGTGGCGCATGCTTGTAATCCCAATACTTGGGTGGCTGAGACAGGAGGATCCAGGTTCGCCACCAGCCTCAGCTACTTAGTGAGGCCCTCCACAATTTAGTGAGACCCTGTTTCAAAATAAAGAATAAAAAATGGGCTGGGATGTAGCTCAGAGGTAGAATGTCCCTGGGTTCAACTCCCAGTACCACAAAGAAAAAAAAAAAGCTTCCTTAAAAGATAATGGCAAAGAATTGATAATCCATCATACACATGCGGGCTTTGGAAGAGGGCTATCCCCAACCAACCACAATTTTTCCTTGCTTAATCTTCCTGCCCTTCCTCTTCCCCCATTGCTTCTTGTATCTACCTCATTCTGCTTCAGTGTAGTATGTATGTATGTATGTATGTATGCTTGTATGTATGTACCTACATATGTGTTGGCACGGGGAACAAAACCCAGGGACATTCTTCCTCCAAACTACACCCCCAGCAATTTTTAAACTTTTTATTTTGAAACAGGGTCCTGCTAAGTTGCTGAGGGTCTTGCTAAGTTGCTGAGGCTGGCTGAGAACCTGTGATGCTCCTGTCTCACCCTCCCAAGTACTGGGATGACAGGCATGCGCCACCACGCCCAGTTCCTTCTGTTTCGCTTTGTGATGATGTGTATTGCCCACCTCTCACTGTTAGATGGAACCTCCATGAGAGCAGAGACATTTTGTATCTCCAGCAATGAATGGTTTGATGATAGAAACATTGTTCTCTGTGCACTGATCCTCAAATGCCTAAATACTATTTTACATGCAGGGTTGTTTTGGTTCAATTTCTCCTATATTTCTGTGGAACATCTGGAACTGGCTAAATATTCCAACATATGGGTAAGAGATTAGGGAAAATTTTTTTTATTTGTAACAATGCATCACAAAGCATTACTAGTTAAGCTGAATTTATTAAAGAGACTGCCGAGAACTGCAGAATCCCAATAAGCAGTTCTAAGCAACTTAATACAGTGTAATTGTTATAGATATTTACAGCTTTCAAGTAAAATTCATGAGCAAAATAAAATAAGAAATGTCTATGTGGATTTTGCATAAATTCTCTTTAAGATTTCTGTATCCATGAAAGTTATGTTAAAATGTTATAGCAGAGGTTTGAAAAAATAGAAAATAAGATCAGTTCTTTTTCAGTTGAAATGTATAGTCCCATTATTCAATAAAACAAAGGTATTTAAGATGGAGTACAGCCAATATAAAGTTTTGTGAAGCATCAAATTTTCTTACAATGTATATATGTACTTTGTGACTGATGTATCCCAGATGGTAAAATTACAACACACCCAAGGAGTTCTGAAAAATATCAGAATTTAATGAGACAGTATGAATAAATACATACAGAATAGGAATGAAGATGAATGGTTACTTATAATAGAAACTGGTTTTGTTTGTATGTGAATGAGAAAAATAACGATTGTTTTTTCAAACAAAAAAAGTCTGTCATTATTCTTTTGCTCTCCAACATTGTTGATACAGGAAGTGCATCCATTTCTCCGCTACAGGCGATTGGAGATGCTGCCACTCTTCTGGGTTTGAGAAAAACAACAGAATCTGTCACACTATCTTCAGAGTTAAGGTATTTCAGCATGACAATTTCAATTTTCATCACTTTCATTTCCTAAATAATGTCTCACTCATAACCAGTTATTATAAGACTGCAATTCTGAATATATGCATCTTCAGTCAAACCATTTTTAAATAAAATATTCATATAACATCATTTTGAAAGTATTAACAGGACTATGAGACTACTTATTTGTGCCCTGACCACCTCCAAAGAGAATTTAAAGTGATTAATAATATAATTTTAATGTTAAGGATTAAAATTAATAGTAATTTAGAGATAGTAAAAAATCAGGAGTTAGTCAAAAGTTTTAAATGTTTATGATTTCAACTGCTTTGTGGCAGCTAGGATGCACTTTGTTGTAAGTACTAAGTAATCAAAATCAACAGGTTTAAGCCAAAAAAATTTTTTAATTGAAATTAAAGAAAAAAAAGAAAAGAAACTATTGGCCCACATATCAAAAGTGGGTAGTATGGCTGACATGAGGACAGCTAAATCCAGGACTAAATGATTTCAAAGATTTGTTTTCACTTAGTTTCTCCATTCTGCCTTGGTTCAGTCTTGGTTTCACATGAAAGATGGTGGCAGCAAGTAAAAGTCCAGTGTATAAAAGCAAGAATCTCTTCTCCTGTGTACAGCAAAAATCTCACGATATCACCCTGGGTCCATGTCTGCATATCTCCAATCCAGTATCAGCCACTGTAGCCAGTGAGTAGAGCGTGCTAATGTTTTTTTTTTAATTTATTCTTTTTTTCTTTGCAGTACTCGGGATCGAACCCAGGGGCATTCTACCTCTGAACTCCACCCCGGCCCTATTTTTTATTCTTTATTTTGAAACAGGGTCTCACTAAGTTGCGGAGGGCCTCACTCAGTAGCTGAGGCTGGCCACGAACCAGGATCCTCCAGTCTCAGCCTCCCGAGTACTGGGATTACAAGCATGCACCACCACGCCCAGCTGTGTGCTAATTTTTAAGCATAGGTCACATACCCATCCTTGAAGCAAGGGGCAAAGACAGCTCCATCTAAGATACATCAATAGAGGAGGGTTTTCCAGAGGGAAACTGGATTGGAAGACAAAAAAAAGTAGATGTACACACAATATTTGAAAAGGGGAACATTTTAGCCTATTTGAAGGGCAAAAATGAGTCCAGAGACAAGTAATAAGAGAAGATTTCCTACCTTAACAATGCCCTACCTAGAGAGAAGTAGGATTTCCTGCTTATTATCATCACTTAGAAAAAAATCAGAGAATTCAGTTTAAAAAAAAATCAAGACAAGAGACTTGAAGTACTTCACAAAAAGAAAATCCAAATGATTGATAAATATGAAAAGGTCCTTAAGAGTTGTAAAGGAAATAAATGCAAAGTAAAACTCCAATATACCACTATACACTCACCAACTACTAAGCTAATGTTAAAAAGGCTGACAATGCCAAGTGTTGGCAAGGATGTAAATGGACAGCATGTTGGGTTGCCAATTAGTATGATAAGTGGCAAAATCACTCTCATTATCTACTAAATCTAAACATATTCATGTCCAGATATATATCTGACATGAATATCTATATATAGTCGGGCGTGGTGGCGCACGCTTGTAATCCTGTACTTTGGGAGGCGGAGACCGGAGGATCTAGGTTCGCGGCCAGCCTCAGCTCTCTCTCTCTCCCCCTGTCTCTCTCTCTCTCTCTCTCTCTCTCTCTCTCTGTCTCTCCTTAGTGAGGCCCTCTGCAACTTCGTGAGACCCGGTTTCAAAATAAAGCATAAAAAAATAGGGCCGGGGGCATAGCACGGAGGTAGAATGCCCCTGGGTTCAATCCCCAGTACCACAAAAAAAAAATTATATATAATCTCTGTATCTACCTACATCAGCAGATATATACAAGAATATACATAACCCAAAACTATAAACAACTCAAATATCTATAAATGGTAAACAGAAAAATAAAATGTGATATATAGTGGAATAGCAATAAAAATGAACTACTGTTATACATAGCTTGGATGAATCTCAGAAACACTACATTGAGAAAAAGAAATCAGATATAAAAGAAAACATATTGAGTTATATGAAGCTTTATATACCTTTTACATACAAGTAATATATACAAATTTTTCCATTAACACCAAAACTTAAATTTTGGTGTTAAAAATCAGGACAGTAGTTAACTTTAGGTAAAAGGAGTCTAGAGACTGAATGAGGCCATGAGGTCGTCTCTGTGGGTTTTTGTTCTTCCAAAGTCCTAGAAACTGTGACAGGTAATGAGTGAGGAAAAGAACTTCACCTTTATCCTGGAAGGTGACAACACGAGTGTATTTACTTTGTGACAACGCATGAGCGACACTTCTTTTTGTCATGTGTGCGTGCGTGTGTGTGTGTGTGTATATTGTGTAGTTCAGCAAAGTATATATTTTAAAAATATAACATTACTGTATAGAGGATGGATCTGAGGAAAGAGATTATGTTTTGGATGGAAACAGGACTGTGAACAAAGCAGACCAATTCTGTGTATGTTTTAGAGGTAGAATAGACAGAATTCAGTGATGTATTATTATATGTAGGAAATAAGGGAAAGAGAGGAATCAAGTTTGACTACTAAATCTCCAGCCTAAATATTCAGATCAAAGTTGGTGACATGTATATTCCCAGAAAGATGGAATGGTTGATTGTGTTGGATGGCGCTTAGGATTTCAGTAATGAGGACAGAGAAGTTGGAATTGAAACACTGGCTTTCAACAAGGAAGTCACTGATGGCCTGACAAAAGCAATGCCAATTTCATCACGGGGAACGAATCCTGATTGAAGCATGCTAAAGAGTAATTATAAAGTAAGAAATTGGAAAAAACAATTTTAGAAAACTCTGAGTAGTTGTTTTTGTTTGTTTCTGTGAATGGGGAGGAAATGCAAAGAAAAGAGCAAGCTGGGAAAAGCTATGCAGTCAGAACAAGATAGAAAATATTTTTTTGTGGGTTGTGGAGGAGAGAGAGCCCTTCATAAAAATAAATAAACTTGACTTAATAATTTTGGCCCGCAATTAGAGATAGTGCATTACGATTTACTTTCCCTCTCACCCTCCCCGCCAACAGAAAGCCACCTTCTAAGAAACTTCTTGATATATTACTTGAGCTAAAAATGGTCAAACTTTTCTATTCTTTAATTTTTGCTATGGGAAAAAGTTCTCATTTTCCTCTTTCATTTCTTTTTCTTTAACTGTAATATTGAGATATGATTCACATCTCACAAAATTCACCAATTTAAGGTGTACAATCATTTATTTTGTATCCCAAATTCCTTAATGATGTTCGGATATTATTTGGTGTTAATGACAATCAGCAGAAAAAAATGGAAACAGAACAGAGAGATATTTTTCTTCTAAAATTTTCAGTAACACATTTTAATGTAAAAAGTATTTCTTGTACAAAACAAAATTTTGTGAAACACATGGGTAAGCTATTTCCAATTGCTGATATTCAGAGAACCTACAGTAACATTCTGAGGGCTGTCTCGCTTTCTTTTCCTTCAGGAATCTTATCCTCATTCTATAGCACCTCTTCAAGGCTATCTTTTTTATGTATCCTTTCTCTCTTTACTCTTGCCCCCATCGTGTACATCCATTCTAAATCTACAATTTTCAGGCCATCTTCCTTATTCTCAAAAGGTAAATTTCCCCTTACTTTTATAAGGAAATCTCCATCATTTCTATTCCCATACTTAAAAGCTGATCTAAAATTGCTCTCTCACCTATTTGCTTCAGTCTCAGATGTTGATTCTAGAAATATTTCTTGAGAGTTTGCATAACACGAAGGCAAGGACCCGATCCCTCTCCACAAGTAATGATAAGTGCTACTCTGGGCCAAGTGGAGAATGTACAGAAGCGCATGGGCAACCTGAGACTTTCAGGTGTGGCATGTCAGGCTACTTGAGGGAAGTGATGTCTAAGTTAATCTTTTTTTTTTCCTTTTGGTGCTGGGGATTGGACCCAGGGGCATTCTACCTCCAACCTACGCCCCTAGCCCCTTTTTAAATTTTGAAACAGGGTCTCAATAAGTTGCTGAGGACCTTGCTAAATTGCTGAGGCTGGCCTCGAACCTGCTATCCTCCTGTCTCAGCCTCCCAAGTACTGGGATCAGAGGTGTGCGCCATCACCCTAAGCCAATCTTAAAGATAATAAGTGGGAGTCCTTGTCTCTAGTATGTGCTCCCAACAGTCTCCACTCCCTCTACATACCACTTTCCACATTGTATCAGAGTTTATTTAATGAAGTCCTCTAAAAGATAAAAAAATTCAGCTATGGCAACGTTCATTTTTTTATAACCTCTGTATCCCTAGGATGTAGAAGAACCCTTGCCAGAGAAAAGCATTGATGGGTATTTATGAGGCACGAAATAATAGGAAAAATATGAACTCTAGTTATACTGGCCTCAGCAGTGTTGATATTTAAAATATTTGAAAACCAGCATGGCTGTGTATATCCATTGAATATCATCCCCAATTCTGGGTTTATTTTCTTGCTTCATTTCCCATGAGATTTTTAAAATTAAGACACATTAATTAAGTGACCCAGAATTCATCTTATCATCTGTAGATGTTGATTGTAATAATACTTAGTTTAGAGGATGCTTTTAATGATGATATAGTATAGGAAAAAAACCCATTTCAGTGTCTGGCACACTGAGGATGGGATAAATGTTTGATTTCTTTTCTAGACTGCTTTTAAGTGAGTTATATTTGTAGTTAGATAAGAAAATTAAAATATGCAGAATGAGAGCACTTTAATTATCTTGTCTTTCATGATTTTTCTCAAGTGCTCAACGTAACAAATAATTATTTAGTTTGCTTCTAATCTTTAAAATGCATTTATCCTTAATCTTCTCTATGATGTAAATTTAACATTCACTTTTACTGTTCATTCATTTACCTAATTAACAAATTTGTGCCTATCTGTCAACCTTAGATTACACTTAATGATTCAACAAAAATTTATTAAGAGCCTATTATGATCTGTGCAAAACTGATTTATCTTTATCATTCAGGGACTAGTTTATGCAGATAGTGCTGGATTGCTTCTAGCCTAGTTCCCAGATGCTTAATAAATATTTTTTCTTTTCTTGTTTAATAATGAAGATAACTGATAGATTTCATCCAAAGTCAGAAATCAAAGTTGACTAAAAGAAAAAACTAACTGGCTGGTGTCTTCTGCAACAAGTACATGATGCGGCCTTAAAAATTTTCAAGGGAGAAATACATAATAACATGAAATAATAATAGAAATTTGATGCATTGTGCTAAAAGCCAACTTCAAATCTTAGTAATCAAATCTATATGATTTATGTCTATATTGGATGGCTGCCAAGATCACAATTTCTTTAGTACATTGAGAGCTGAAAGAATAAAACAGATTCAACAAGGATAATTAAAATTAAGTTCTTCAGACAGTCTATTAAATACAATCATGCTATAAATGGAAAAGAACTATATGTGGAGATTGAACAAGGAGAGTACAAACTTCTAACCACCTAGTTATATTCCCCTACATGTGCCCACGCTCAACTGACCTTCACTAGACTACACTGTCATAAAAGCCATTCGGGTGCCCTGAGAGTCCAACTGACTCCAATTAGAATGGCAACCATCAAGAATGCAAACAATAATAGATGCTGGAGAGGATGTGGGGAAATATGAGCTTTCATACACTGTTGGTGGGAATGTAAATTAGTACAACCACTATGGAGATCAACATAGAGGCTCTTCACAGACTAGGAATGGAACCACTATATGAACCAGCCATACCACTCCTCAGTATTCTTTCAAAAGAATTGAAGTTAGAATACTATAGTGATACATGCATACCCATGTTGATAGCGGGCACAATTCACAATAGCCAAATTGGAACCAACCTAGGTGTCCATCAATAGATGAATGAATAACAAAACTGTGATATATACACAATGAAATTTTACTCAGCCATAAAGAAGAACAAAGTTACGTCATTTACAGGAAAATGGATGGAACTAGAGAATGTTATGCTAAGTGAGATCAGCCAGTCTCAGAAAGTCAAGGGTCGTGTGTTTTCTCTCATATGTGGAAGCTAGAATGAAAATAGGAAGCAAAAGGAATTTCAGTCAAATGAGGAGAGAAACCAGTACAATAGTGGAAGGGGATGGGGAGGGAGTTGGCGAGGGGGAAAATGAGGATGGAGGAAAGGAATAGTTCAAATAAGCTTATGTCCATACAAAAGGGTTTCACTACCAATCTCACTAACATGTTTGGGGAGGGAGCAAGGGGGAGTGGCAAGGGGGTTTATACAGAGGGAAATACACCAAGTGATATGTGCATGTATATATCACCTTGAATCTCATAATTACATTGCACCAATAAAAGTATTTTTAAAAAGTCATACAGTTGATTGACTGGCTTAAAAGCAAATTTTTATTTCATTAATGTTATGTAGGAACAGTCTTCAATTTTAAGTCAACCACTTCCTTTAAACTGCAAAACACAAAAACATAATCTCAATCTAATTTAATTAGAAATTTTCAACATGTCATTTAAAATGATTTATATATTGCCATTTTATTTCCCTTATTTTAGAAATAAATGTCATTACCCTAATAAGTAGTGATGATTTTTTACTCTTGATTCTAATGAGTAACTACAAAATGATTATTTCAAGGGTCACTAAATAAATATTAAGAAAAGGAATTTTAAAACATGGAAGTAGTTTAAAATTGCATAAGGCAAAACTAATAGTATACTTCTTCAATGTATCACACTTAAATTTTTAAAATAAACATAGCAAGCTTAGAATAGTAATAATTCAGAATTCTCCAACTGGAAAGAATAAAATTTCTCTAAACGAGTCACGAATAAAGTACAAAAAAAGTCATCAAGTGATGCCAAATTGGAAAAATATTCTGATCTTCATTTTGAATTTCATCACACCTATCTCCATAATTGAGGAGTAAATAAATATAATTTCATCCTCAAAACTGAAAGCATACCTGTGCTTAGTATGCACACTTAATGATGTATAAAAGCTCATAACATATTGTTAAAGAAAGCAAACTGTCTAGTTCTTTTCAAGATTACAGACTGCTTTATTTACATCTTTTCCTTCCAATTAAAATTGCCATTAAAACATAAAAATTAGTTAAAACATAATTATAGTTAAAACATAAAAAAGAACATATACAGGTAACAGATAAAAAGAGGGATAAAAGGGTTCCTTAAAGCCTGGTAGCACACACCTGTAATCACAGTACTTGGGAGGCTGAGACAGGAGGATCACAGGTTCAAGGATACCCTCAGAAACTTAGTGAGGCTCTCAGCAACTTTGTGAGACCCTGTATCAAAATAAAGAATTTAAAAAAGGGGCTAGGGGGGTAGCTTGGCAGTAGAATCCCCAGTACCCCACCCCCACACACAAGGGTTCCTTCATCAGTGGACAAAGGATTTCAACACGGGTTCTGAAAGAAACTGGGTATGAATGTCCAGTCGAATGAAATGGAGCCTGAGAAGCTTCAACACAGAATAGACTATGGAGAAGTTACAGTGGAGACAGAAGCCAGTCTTCTTTGAAAGAGCACGGTGCGGCTCTGGGTTTGAGATTGTAGACTCTGATGGCCCCAAATGGAAAGCAAGAGATAAATATGAGATTTTTGGAAGTCCTTTATGAAACTAATGTGTCAGTTTTCCTCCCTTCTCTGTCTTCCCATCTTATTAAAAGATAGGCAATCCAAGTTTCTTAACAAGACACAAAAGGAGAACATCCTTTCAAAAGAAATTGTAAACAAATTGGGCAAACTGGGGAACACAATAAAACAAATGACACCTTTTTTTGAGGTACTAAGGATTGATCCCAGGGGGGTCCTACCTCTGAGTTACACCCCCAGCCCAATTTTTTATTCTTTGCTTTGAAACAGGATCTCACTAATTTGCAGAGGGCCTCACTAAGTAGCTGAGGCTGGCCGCGAACCTGCAATCCTCCCATCTCAGCCTCCCAAGTACTGGGATTACAAGCGTGCGCCACCACGCCCGGCTCCAAATGACACTTCTGACTGCCAGGCTACTCACCCAAAGATTAAGTAAAGCAAGTAAACAGCCACCTAAAGGTGTAAAACTTCCACTCAGCCTTCCCCTTAGATGGGGAGGCCCATGGCAGGAACCCACAAGGCTTCATCCACTACTCCAATAAGTCTGTCGATTGTTTCCTTTGCTATACAGATTCCAGTTTGAAATGGCCTGGTTTACTTTTGCCTATACAAATGATGTCATATCCAAGAAATCATTGCATAGACCAAATTATACAGCTTTACTTTATATTTCTCTTAAGAGTCTATTAGTTCCACATCTTAAATTTAGGTCACTAATGTATTTTGAGTTGATTTTTGTGAATGGATAAAAGTCCAATTTCCTTCTTTTGCAAGTAGATACCCAGTTTTCTGTTACTGTTCTCCTATTGGTTGTTCTCATACTTCTTCTCCCTATTCTTCACACCAGAGGTTTCTTAGGACCACTAATTTTTCTTCACCAACATTTGTTTCTGTCAGGAAATCATTGCATTTAGATACTGTGCAGACAATAATGATAATCATGTTTTACTTCAGAAAAAAAAGAAACTTCTGTTGGAAACTAATTCCTTTTGGCAGCAAAGCATTTCAAGTCAAAGTTGTTAATGGAGCACAGATTTTAAGTCTAGTATAAGACTAGCTGCTACAGATTAGAGTCCATATCTCTCTCGTAAATGCAATATAAATACCATAATAATTTGATATCTACCATCATCCATCCTTTTGGAAAGTACATGAATGAACTGTCCTTTAACACTTACTTGATTATCATCCCTTTCCTCCTCAAATTTATATTTTCATCTCACTTCCTCCACATAAGCTTATCCCAATATATGTTAGTGTTTGAAAATACTTTAAATTTATCCTATCACATTTCCCTACAACAAAAAAGTAAAATTTAAAATTTCCAAGAACATAAGTTCTAAAAATTTCCCTTAGTATTGTTATCATTAAGTTACTGAAAACTACTGATCAAATAGCAAACATATTACAAATTATAATCATTATAAAATATCAAAAGTAATCTTTTATTGGAAATGCATGTCATGTACCCAGAGATGAGAATTACTAGAATAAATTCTGTTCTTTTTTATTTTTATTTTTTCCTGTTGTGGAGACTTTCTACCTCTGAGCTACACCCCTAGCCCTATTTTTTTTTAAACAGTTGTGGAGGCCTCATTAAGTTGTTGAGGCTGGCTGTGAACCTGCTATCCTCCTGTCTCGGCCTCCCAAGTACTGGGATTACAAGTATGTACCACCATACCCGGCTAAATTCTATTCATATTTTATGTCCTTCCATTCCAAATATTTGGGAGTAGAAGGATTTCTGGTTATAGCGATCATCATTTTTGGAGGGAACACCTAAGTTATATACCCAGAATCACATAGAGGTATACCACCAAAAATTATTTTTAATGACCAGGTGATAACTCAATTTGGTCCTTCTGACATATTTCTGAAAGCAACTGGAAATCACCAATTTTGTGAAAGAATCAACTACCCAGCCATTAAGAGTCATTCCCTTTCTAAACACCACTATCAAGGTTTAGGTCATATTAAAGTTCTTTATTTGTAGAGTGAGAGGAGAGCAGAAAGGTGTCGAGCACACTCTGAGGCAGATGAATTTTAGTGACAAAAACATACAAGTTGAAAACTTGGGAATTAGTACCCTTACACTCTCCTTAATATTAAGCCCCTGGGAAGCCTTCTTGTACCTTAAGGTTATGTAAAGGCTGTGGTAAGGAATACGTATGTCTCAGTATAAAAGCTGCAGCTTTAAGATACATGCCTGTTTGGATACACACAATATGACAGAAGTCATGAACTTGAAGCTCACAACCTTCTCTCTCTCTTCCTTTCTCTGTGTACATGTGCCCACACCCACCCACTTCCTCTGTGTTGGGAGGAAGATACTATATAAGACCAGACACCAGATTTTTCACTTTAGGTAGGATTCTTTAATTGGCTCTTTATCTTTGCCACTAAAGCCATTCCCTTACCCTAAAGATCTTAACTTAGACATGTGATGTGTGGGGAGAAGAGAAGAATGCTTTTAAAACACCACCAATGAAATGACATTGAAGCTGGTAATAATAGGGAAAGACAGGCACTGCTATTGCAACTTAGCAGTTTTGACACCTTAAATCTATTCTGCTGACACTGAAGAGCCACATCTAACCAGGATCTACCGTAGAGCACAGAACTGGGAATATAGAACGAAGCAACAGAAAATGTGGTCCTTAAAGTGACATGATTCTAATCGATTAATATACAACTTAAATCACTAACTGGAAATTCACTTCTAAAATCTTCCCTCAAAAACTGCATTTTTACTGTTGCCTCTTATAGTATCCTTCATAGCTCATTAAATAGACATGACACTCTTTAAGAAAAAAACTCAGTTCTTTCATTGTTCTTACATGATGCCTAATTAAATAAACAAACAAAAAAGATTTGAAGTAACTAAAAATGTAAAATTGCCCAAGGATAAGAGAAGCAGGCTGAGCAACAGCCAAAGTTGTGCCAGGACCCGTATTTCTTGTTTGCATATTCCTGTGAAATCCAATCCTACTCCTTTGAAAAAGAGTACCTAGCCCTGGACAAAATAATACCCTGAATATCTGCACCTTGGCAAGGTGGGAGAAGGGGACAAAGGTGGGAGAGGTATAGGAACACTTGTGATATCTACTGCCTTATTTTTATTCAAAGCGACTTTTAAACAGGACAAAAAAGTGCCTGGCATCAAGAACGTTTGGGGGTAAGTCCTAAATAGCCATTCTGTAAAAAGTACATTTGTTGTTGTTGTTGTGGTGGTGGTGGTGGTGGTGGTACTGGGGATGGAACCCAGGGGCCTTCTACCTCTGGGCTACACCCCCAGACCTATTTTATTTCTTATTTGGACACGGAGTCTCACTAAGTTGCTGAGAGACTCACTAAGTTGCTGAGAGACTCACTAAGTTGCTGAGAGACTCACTAAGTTGCTGTGGCTGGCTTCGGACCTGTGATCCTCCTGTCTCAGCCTCCCAAGCACTGGCATTATAAGCATGCACCACCACACCCGGCACAAGTACATTTTTTTTTTAAAGCAGTCAGTTGTTCTGAAATTTTCAAATTGCATTTGAAGCTACAGAAAATGTAATGATGGTAAAAAAAAAAAAAAAACCTCCCAAATCTGGCCTGGGAGAGAACTTTATTTAGATGAGGCAATCCACAACTCCCTATTGAAAAACGAACATTCCTAAAAAAATATCTAAGCAAATCTTCCAATAAACTTCAATAGAATTAAGACATGCTCTGGAAAACCAGCCATTCACCTAACCAGAAGGCTATTAGTTAAGAGACAAATCACCCCCAAATTCTTTTCTTTCTGTTATCAAGTTAACAATGATTATCTAACCCTTCTGTTCTCCTGAGAAATATTCCTATGAAGACTATCTTGTAATTGATTTACTGGAGGTCTTTTACTTTGCAGCAAAAGTGTAATAAACTGTAACACGTGACTATAACTGAACATGTGACAAATTCTCTCCATTTGCTAAGGTTAGTTAAAGCAGAAGCATGCGAGTGGGTGCAAAGTGACCATTCGGGGCTAAATGCAATAAAGATTTGGATTATATTTTATCATAATTTAGCAGCAGCACAATACCCCCAAATGAAAAACTAACATGTTTTATTTGACTACAGTAATAATATGCGTTCTGGTCAAGAAATACTTTTGTTAATAGAGTCCAGTTTTAAAACAACTATAATCAAGAGATGTATATTTTTAAACAAAAATAGATCCTCTTACCAGACTTTAAAATACTGAGCTATGCCATTTTCTCTTATTTACCCTGAGAGAAAAGATTAAAAATGAATTTCCCTACCTTTTCAACAATTCTCAAATTTTGCTAAATCATGAAAGTTCAAAAATACAAAACATTTCAACATCTTAAAATTTTTTTGGTGGTACTGGCGATTGAACTCAGGGGCATTCTACCTCCAGGATACACCCCAAGCCCTATTTTTTTTTTTTTTTGGCGGTAACGGGGATTGAACCCAGGGGCGTTCTACCTCCGTGCTACACCCCCGGCCCTATTTTTTTATACTTTATTTTGAAACCGGGTCTCACATAGTTGCAGAGGGCCTCACTAGGTAGAGAGAGAGAGAGAGAGAGAGAGAGAGGGAAAGGGGGGGAGAGAGAGAAAGAGAGCGAGCTGAGGCTGGCCGCTAACCCAGATCCTCTGGTCTCTGCCTCCCAAAGTACTGGGATTACAAGCATGTGCCACCACGCCCGGCCCCAGCCCTATTTTTTATTCTTTATTTTGAAACAGGGTCTCACTAAGTTGTGGAGGGCCTCACTAAGTAGCTGAGGCTGGCCGCAAACCCAGATCCTCCGGTCTCAGCCTCCCAAGTACTGGAATTATAAGTGTGCGCCATCACACCTGGCTCAATATCTTCAAATTTAAAACTAAATTATCACTTTAGTTCTGATGACTCTGGATATCGCAACTGACTTTGATAACAGTCCTCAAAACTCTACTGGACAAAATATACTCCTAGATGGTTCACTGTTAAATTGAAAATTTGTAACGCGCATCATGGAGGCAATCAGAAAAGTCAAGGACTGGCCAGGCATGGTGGCACAAAGCCTGTAATCCCAGTACCTGGGAGGCTGAGAGGAGCGGATTCCAAGTGCAAAGCCAGCCTCAGCAATTTAGCAAGACAGATTCACAAAAAAAAAAAAAAAAAGAAAGGGCTGGGGGTGTAGCTCAGAGGTAGAATGCCCCTGGGCTCAATCCCCAGGGGGAGACACACACACACACACACACACACACACACACGTTAAAGAAAGGCCTTCCAACAGATCACTGACAAAAGGTTAGCCTCCAGTTGACAGAACACTACTTAAGGGGGTGGCAAAAGGCAACAGTGTTGCTAAAAGGAGATTAACGAAGATACATTTTCTATCATCATTGTTCTTTCTTTTGCTTGTTTAACCACAAGTAGCCTAGATAGCTGGGAGGTTCACAGTCTGCGACCCCAAAGGAAGGTACGAGGACTCCCCAGCGCAAGGACTGCCCATCATCCAGAAATAACCAGGGACGTCGGGGACCACCTTCCACCTGTTTCTGATTCTACACATTGAGCAGGATGCTGGAACCGCTCTTGTTTGAAAATAACTATGGGGTGGTGGCGCACGCTTGTAATCCCAGTACTTGGGAGGCTGATCGCAGGTTCGCAGCCAGCCTCAGCTACTTAGTGAGGCCTCCGAAACTTAGTGAGACCCTGTTTCAAAATAAAGAATAAAAAAAAAAAAATAGGGTTGGGGGTGTAGATCGGATGTAGAATGCCCCTGGGTTCAATCCCCAGTACCGAAAATAAAATAAAATAAAATAATAAAATAAAATAAAATAAAAATAACTATGGGACCTTTGAACAATTCGCGAGAGTAACACGTTTCAAAAATTATGGCCTGAGGCCGGGCGTGGTGGCGCACGCCTGTCATCCCAGTACTTGGGAGGCTGAGACAAGAGGATCTCAGGTTCGAGGACAGCCTCAGCAACTTAGCGAGACCCTCAGCAATTTAGTGAGCCCCCGTTTCAAAATAAATTTTTAAAAAAGGGCTGGGGGTGCGGCTCGGAGGAAGAACGCATGAGTTCAATCCCCAGCAGCAATATAAATATTTCATATCTATATAAAACAGAGGCCGCAGGGGGTTAGGCGGCTCCCCTCAGACGCGCACCAACAAGCTTTCCAGGTCCCCGCGACGCCGAGGCGGCAGCGCTGTCAACCCGAGAGGGCGCCCCTCCGCGGAGCCCGCCCGCCCGGCACCCGGCCGGACGCTGAGGGGAGACGACGCGCTAGAGGGCGCCCCTCAGCCCAAGCACCGCGACGGGGTAACGCTCTTACCCAGCTCCGCTCCGCCTCCTCGCGTCGCCCCCGCCACGCCACGCCCCGCCGCGTCCCGCCGCGGAGGCTCACGGGACTCGTAGTGCGCCGCGCGCTCAGGCCCCGCCCCGCCGCGGAGGCTCACGGGACTCGTAGTGCGCCGCGCGCTCAGGCCCCGCCCCGCCCCGCCGCGGAGGCTCACGGGACTCGTAGTGCGCCGAGCGCCCCGGCCCCGCCCTCCCAGCTCCTGCGGGCCCGACTTCCGGTTTCCTGGCTGACCGCGGCATTCCCCTTTTTCCGGCCGGGCGGCTCGCGTCCTCCGGTCCAGTCCCCCTCCATCACGCTTCCCCCGGCGGCGCGCGACGCCACCGCCCGCGCGTTCTGGTCCTGCGCGCGCGTTGCTGGGTAACGGGCCTTGTCCTCCGAGGGTCCCCTCCCGCCCGAGGGCTGGGCCGGGCTGCGCCGCGGTCATGGGAATCCCTCCGCGCCGCACCTGCAGCGGCCGCCCGCGCCGGGGAAGCAGCGGCGTCTTCGAGGAAACCGGAAGCCCGTGGTGACCCCTGGCGACCCGGTTTGTTTTCAGTCGGGTTCCCGACACTGGGGAATCGAAACGCGGCGGCCCTGGGGGCGGCCCTGCGAGGCCGGGGCTCGGGGTGAGTGGATCGCGCGGCCGGGTGGGAGCGGCGGGGCGGGCGGCGCTGACCGAGCTCGGCGCCGCGGCTGCTGGAAGCGGCGCGTCGTTTCGCCTCCAGGACCCCGCGCCCTGCGCCGACGAGACCGCGGCCCGCCCTGGGCATCCCCGGCCCCGGCGCTGCCCACGCCCCAGCTGCTGCAGGCCGTCCTCGTCCTCCACTCGCCTGCCCGCCTCCTGCCCCTTTGCCTTCCGAGCTCTGATTTGCTGGGGCGCCTGCAGTTTTGTTTCATTCACGGAGACGACATTGAAATCGGAGAGAGGAGCGTGTGACTTAGGGCGGTACCGCTCGGGGCATCCGAGCAGCGGGCATCAGCCCCCCGCGCTTTATGGGGGGCTAGCAGTAGGTATTCGTCATTCCTTCCGTGTCTGACCTGTGTGTTTTAGGCCCGTTTTGGGTGTATGTGTTGCAAGGTGAGCTAACGCCCTCGTCCCCTACACACCAGGGACGAGAAAGAATACTCGAAAGTGAGATAAAATAACCCACCCAAACTGTCATAACAAATCGAATCATAAATTTGCCCCGAACATACTGGAGATACCCAAAGGTAATAAAAGACGTTAACGTACCTGGGTTGAAACTGACCCTTGCTCCTTAACCATAGAAGACACTTTCTTTTTATTTTTATTGGGATTTTGAAGTTGGATTGAGCAAGATCTTAAGGCATAATTTAAATTCCAGTTCTCTAAAAAACGCACTAATTCAGTCTGTTGGGATCGCTCTATCGTCTGTAAATTAGGAATGGTTGATCATTCAACAGGAAGGTTACAGAGTTTCAGATTTTTAATGTATTATTGTTTGTAAATAGTTTTATGCAAATTTAAGGTTTTAATATTAAAGAGACAACATAGTGTAATGGAAAATGATTAGATCAGAGTTCTAGAATCTAATAGCTGAATTTCCATTGATTCATTTGACACTAAGTAACAGGCTAAGCCTCTTCGCATTTCCCCTACCTCTAAAATAAAAGCAAAAATGGCTACTTTCCAAGACACCAAAACGCTGCTTGCTATACCATAAACACTTGATTAATATTAACACAGAACATTGTCATGATTATTAAGTAAAATAATGTGGCGCCTTTTTTAATAACCCATGAGTAGAACCGATATTACTTTTATAGCACTTATAACTGAATCAAGGTATAGTTGTCTTATCATTGTTAAAAAATAACTACTAGTAACACCAGTTACATTTAATGTATAATAGGTTCTCAGTTTCATATATATATATATGAAAGCTTCATATATGTATATGAAACTTTTAATTTTACATATATATAAAATAAAGAAATGGAAAGAAATAGACTGCTATTCATACTATGTGTCCCTGAAAGACTCTTATGATTGCCTGAAATTTCTGGAACTGAGGCAGGTAGTGAGTCGGTGAGGATCATAAAAATTAAAGT
Organism: Glis glis; assembly: GCA_004027185.1. Classification (NCBI taxonomy): domain Eukaryota; kingdom Metazoa; phylum Chordata; class Mammalia; order Rodentia; family Gliridae; genus Glis; species Glis glis. The sequence goes on along the minus strand of PVJS01033025.1, from coordinate 2,529 downwards.
GGAATTTTTCATATTCTATATGTGTACTGGGTGCATTTGATTGCTAAGTGACAGTATCTTTAAAAGGCACTTATTGATTCCTTCTTTATAAACTGGGAGGCTCTTCCTGCCTTAATTATTTCATTACAAATAGAGAAAGAGGAGGAAGTGTTGCTTTGTTCACCTCCAGAAGACTTCATTCCAATTCCATAGTATTTTTTCAGAGTAACCTTTAGTTTTTAAAGTTAGTATGTGCACTACATGAAACAAAGACACAAGAATTAAAGAACAAAGTCTTCCAGTCACAGGCAGCTTCGTTGGATGTGCCCTTCCAACATCCCATTTGTGTGATTGAGACTACAGTGTGTATCACACTTTTCCACACTTTAATTCCATTGTATCTTAACTGATTGTATGAAGTGGCCAAATGCATGTCCTAGCTTGTCAGGTAGAAAGGTGATGGGAATTCTAAACAAGATTCATTTCAGGAGACAATGCAGAACAGAGGAAAGAGCCCACCTGGGCCGGGAATCAAAACCCAGCTCTACACGTACTGCTGGTGTGGTTTTCAGCAAATTTATCTCACCTCTTGGAGCCTCAGTTTCCTCACCTATGGTGGTGATAATATTTTGCTTGCCAAGTTTAGTGTAGACGTGAGGTAATATGTAATTTTACCTATTACTGAGTTTCTGACACAAATGTGAATTCCCATCTGTTTAGGTTGCCATTTTGTATTTGGATTAAAATCTTGCCTTCACGGTTTAAGAAGGTGGCATTTTAGTGATGTAGTCTAACTGTCATTTATAGGTGGGAAAATTCAGGTCCAGAGAGGTGAAGTGAACTAATCTATAATCCAGGTGGAAGATCTGAGATTAGAATCTAGGTTTCTGAGTCCTGGGCCAGTGTTTATTCTACCATAGAGTTCTGCCTTGTCCAGATCCTTTTTTTTTTTTTTTTTTGCCGTACCAGGGATTGAACCCAGGAGCGATCTACCTCCGCGCTACACCCCTGGCCCTATTTTTTATCCTTTATTTTGAAACCAGGTCTCATGAAGTTGCGGAGGGCCTCACTAGGTAGAGAGAGACGGGGAGAGAGAGAGAGAAAGAGAGAGAGCTGAGGCTGGCCCCGAACCCAGATCCTCTGGTCTCCGCCTCCCAAAGTACTGGGATTACAAGCGTGCGCCACCATGCCCGGCTTTGCCTTGTCCAGATCTTACTAGAAAAATCAAAATTCATTTTGTGTCACCTATCAGAATGTTGTGTCAAGGACCTAAATTTAGAAGACATCTTATGTGAGTTCACATCCCAGCTTTGCCATTGATTTTTTTTCTATAGCTGTAGGTAAAGCATTTAATTTTTCTAAGACTTTGTTTATATATTAGGATAATAGTACTTACCTATGATGTAGAAAAATGCATGTAAAAGCATCAGTGCTTGACATATGGCAAGTTATCAACAAGTGGTAAATGACAGGGCGATCCCATTTATTCCCAAGAAAAAAGCACTCTTTCTCCCCATTTTCCAGTCCCATAGCATTTTGTATTGGTTCAAATATATTACCTAACTTTATAGTATAGTAATTATTTTTCTGCACAGCTGTTTCCTACTGGGTTTTCTTGCTTTGTAAATGATTTCATGATAAAAATAAACAAACATGTATCACATAAATGAGCTCATTAAAACTTTGTAAAGCAAAAGTATAAAACCTCGGATCCTTAAAGTGTGCAAACTATGGGACATCTGTTTTGATGTTGTAGAGTAGTTTATATTTATTTCTTGTTTTATGCTGTTTTGCCCATTTGGTTGGATATTAAATTATTTAAGATGGGCATGGTGGCGCACGCTTGTAATCCCAGTACTTGGTACTTGGGAGGCTGAGACAGGAGGATCGCAGGTTTGTGGCCAGCCTCAGCTACTTAGTGAGGCTATCCACAACTTAGGGACACCCTGTTCCTCAATAAAGAATAAAAAATAGGGCTGGGGGTATAGTTTGGAGGTAGAATGTCCCTGGGTTCAATCCCTAGTACTGAAAAAAACCCGATAATAATAAAATAAATAATTTAAATCAGATGTCTTAATGTAGGTACAGTTTTTCCTTCCTTAAAACTAGACTTCATCCTACCACTTAAGCAGCCATCTACTCTTATTCTACTTTTAACATGTATGTGTGTGGATGGGTCTTAAATTCAAATACTTATACTGGTTAGGAAGAAATATACGGGCTTAAGTTTTAAATATTCTGATTCTTGCCGGGCGTGGTGGCGCACGCTTGTAATCCCAGTACTTTGGGAGGTGGAGACCGGAGGATCTGGGTTCGCGGCCAGCCTCGGCTCGCTCGCTCGCGCTCTCTCTCTCTCTCTCTCTCTCTCTCTCCTCCCCCTCCCCCCTCCCTCCCTGTCTCTCTCTCTCTCTCTACCTAGTGAGGCTCTCCGCAACTTTTTGAGACCCGGTTTCAAAATAAAGTATAAAAAATAGGGCCGGGGGTGTAGCACGGAGGTAGAACGCCCCTGGGTTCAATCCCCGGTACTGCAAAAAAAAAAAAAAAAATTTA
>PVJS01033024.1:0-22414 GCA_004027185.1 Glis glis | reverse complement strand
TCAGAGGTAGAATGCCCCTGGGTTCAATCCCCAGTACCACAAAAAAAAATAAAAATAAAAGAATAAAATAGGGCAGTGGGTAGCTCAGAGGTAGAATGCCCCTGGGTTCCATCCCCAGTAACACACACACACACACACACACACACACACACACACACAAATAAAGAACTCATTCATGTCATTTATGATTTACATATACCCATGTCTGTTCTTATGAATGTTTTAAAATCATAAATTAGCTCAAGGTTAGACACTTGGCTCTTTAGGAAATCCCCCGATGCGTGTGTCTACCGTCTGGAGAAGGGTGGCTCTGATCTGTCTGCTTTATTTTAGGTACAACCCAGTTACCAAGAACGTGGCCGTCAGGAGTGAAGGTGCTATTCAGGTCAACTTCACACTCGTCCGCTCCTCAACAGATGTAAATAATGAATCAAGGAAAGGAAAAGGGGACAGCACCAGCACTGACGACACCAGCGACCCAACCACTAAGGAGTTTGAGGCTTTGATTAAAGACCTTTCTGCTGAGAATGGTTTGGAAGGCCTCATGTTAAGCTCCTCCTCAAATCTGGCTCTTTATCGATACCATTCATACAAAGACCTATCAGAATTTTTGAGAGGACTTGTCATGAACTATCCACATATCACCAATCTTACCACGTCAGTATCACCTTCTTACTGCCTGTCTTCTTTCTTTTAAGAGGGTGTATTCAGCACCAGCCACGTTGATTGGGTCTTATAACTTATTTAGAGATACTTGGGAGCTGAATGTACAGAGTTGGAGTTCATTTATTTTGCAACAAATATTTGATGGAGATCTTTCTTTTTTTTTGTGGTACTGGGGATTGAACCCAGGGGCATTCTACCTCCAAGCTACACCCCTAGCCCTATTTTTTATTCTTTATTTTAAAACAGGTTCTCACTAAGTTGCGGAGGGCCTCACTAAGTAGCTGATACTGGCTGCGAACCTGCGATCCTCCTGCCTCAGCCTGCCAAGTACTGGGATTTATAAGCATGCGCCACCACACTTGGCATGATAAAGATCTTTTTTTTTTTTTTTGGTACCAGGGATTGAACCCAGGAGCGTTCTACCTCCGAGCTACACCCCCGGCCCTATTTTTTATACCTTATTTTGAAACTGGGTCTCACGAGGTTGTGGAGGGCCTCACTAAGTAGCTGAGGCTGGCCGCGAACCTGGATCCTCCGGTCTCTGCCTCCCAAGTACTGGGATTACAAGTGTGCGCCACCACGCCCAGCTGAAGAAGATCTTTCTAACAGCGAATTTTGGGAACTTTTATGAAGATCATTGAACTCCTCATTACTTGTTGGATTAGCATTGTATAGCCTGAGGCTTTAGGAAATGTAAAAATTTTTCTTTCTAATGATTACTTTGACTGATTTCAAAACCCTTTCCATTTTTTCAGCTGCAGATTCATGTACTGACTAAATATTGCTTGGTTTGTTTTATTTTGCTAGTGGTAAGGGAGGAATTTGGAACGCTGAGCTCACCTGTTAGGGATCATGTGTGACCTTTTTTTTTCAAATTAGAAAATGAAACCTGGTTGCTGTCATTTGCTCTACTCTAGTCTATTCACAGTTTCTGTTAACTGCGGCTTTAGGAATACGTTTGATCAAGGCTCCCTGGAAAATATGCAGCACTGGCTTATGTAAAACTGATGGCTGAGACAGCCTTTTCCTTCATTTTCTGGGATTTCTCTGCCTCACTTTCCCTGCTTGATTATAGGTCATCTTCCAGGTCTTGTTGCAGCTACTGCAAAATTGTTTCCATGATTAGTTGATTCTTATGGTTTGTCTCCTGTAAGTGGGGTCTCTACATTTTACCCTGAGCTTATACTTCTCTTCTGCATGCCTAAGGAACATTATGTAGCCTTTTACTTCATTGGTCCTTTTAATTTTACCAGAAAATTTAGCTTTTTAAATTCTGATTTAAAATGTTTATAGATGCAAAGATTGATATTTACTTTGGCAATACCAATTACCTCCCTTCCTCAATTTATTCTTAAATATTTGTCTTATTCGTATTTTAAAATTATCTATCTTGCCAGGCATGGTGGCACATGCCTGTAATCCCAGTACTTGGGAGGCTGAGACAGGAGGATCTCAGGTTGGAGACCAGCCTCCAGCCTCCACAACTAAGACCCTGCTTTAACATAAAAAAAATTGTCCCAGGGTTTAATCCCAGTACCACCAAAAAAAAAAAAAAAAAAAACTCATAGATCCCAGAAGATAGGATAAAGGTTGTGGTATGGGAAGGACTGAATTTGGAAGAATGCTGAACTAAATCATAATTTTTCCTAAATCTGATATTTTAATTCTTTGAACTTTCTTTGGCCAAAGAAATCTAATTTTCTTAAGGTTTCCTGACACAATGATTCATTCTTTAAAGGCTTTAAGCTGGGTGTGGTGGCACATGCTTGTAATCTCAGTACTTGGTAGGCTGAGACAGGAGGATTGCGGGTTTGTGGCCAGCCTCAGCTACTTAGTGAGACCCTGTTTCAAAAATGAATACTTAAAGGCTCTGTGTGTGTGTGTGTGTGTGTGTATGTGTGTGTGTGTGTGTGTGTGTGTGTGTGTTATTTTTAAAACGTTTAAGTCAATGTTAACATAATGCTCGATTACTTGCTGACTTTTTGTTTCTGTCCTCTGAAAGTTTGGGTCAGAGTGCTGAATATCGTCACATTTGGTCCCTTGAAATCTCCAATAAACCCAATATGTCTGAGCCTGAAGAACCAAAGATTCGTTTTGTTGCTGGTATCCATGGAAATGCACCGGTTGGAACAGAACTGCTTTTGGCTCTGGCAGAGTTTCTGTGCTTGAACTACAAAAAGAACCCAGCTGTCACCCAAGTAAGATTAGACTGTTTTGACATGCATTAAAAGGAAAAAGCTAGTCGGGTGTGGTGGCACACGCTTGTAATTCCAATACTTGGGAGGCTGAGACAGGAGGATCACAGGTTTGAGGACAGCCTCAGCAAGTAGTGAGGCTCTCATCAACCTAGCAAGACTCTGTTTCAAAATAAAAATAAAATAGGAAGCTGGGCGTGGTGGCGCACACTTGTAATCCCAGTACTTGGGAGGCAGAGACCGGAGGATCCGGGTTCACAGCCAGCCTCAGCTACTTAGTGAGGCCCTCCGCAACTTCATGAGACCCGGTATCAAAATAAAGTATAAAAAATAGGGCCGGGGGTGTAGCTCGGAGGTAGAATGCCCCTGGGTTCAATCCCCAGTACTGCAAAAAAAAAATAATAATAATAAAATAAAATAAAATAGGGCTGGGGGTGTAGCTCAGAGGTAGAATGCCTCTGGGTTCAATTCCCAATGCCACCAAAAAAAAGAACTATCTTTGTATATACTTATCGTTAATAGTATCTTTCTGTTATATTTCTTTGTATATATTAAGAGGTATAGAGAAAAAAATACTAAAGGTTTGCATTCAGTTCTCTACTCCTTTACTTAATCCAAAGTACCATTCTTTTTTTTTTTTTTTTTTTTGCGGTACCGGGGATTGAACCCAGGGGCGTTTTACTTCCAAGCTACACCCCCGGCCCTATTTTTATCCTTTATTTTGAAACTGGGTCTCACAAAGTTGCGAAGGGCCTCACTAAGTAGCTGAGGCTGGCCCCGAACCCAGATCCTCCGGTCTCCGCCTCCCAAGTACTGGGATTACAAGCGTGCGCCACCACGCCCGGCCTCAAAGTACCATTCTTTATTCCCAGTTCTGTACATTGTAACTTAAGGGACTTCCACTCTCAGTTACTTAAAACTAGGACGCTATATTGGAAAATGCAGTGAAAAACATAGTTTTTCTTTTTATGTAATACATAGAATTGTTGGGCATCTTGGCTGCCCTGAGATTTTACAATAGGTGGTACAGCATTGCCTACTTTAGCCATCAATGACTACAGAAAAGAATTTTGATCCAGGGGCTTAGTCATGCATGATTAAGCAGGCTAGTTTTGTATTGTGTCAGGAAAAGGAAGGACAGAGTGCATCCTTTTAGAACACTCCCTAATTGGCTCTGTCTATATTGAGTTTAGGAAAGGGGAAAAGAAGTAATATTTGTTGAATATATACTGTATGCCAGGTACCTTCCCAGGTACTTTACATATATCATTAATTTAGTTCTCAACCTTGTAAGAATGATTATCTTCAATTATATATGGAAACTGAGGCTAGGGATATTTGTTAACATACAGGTTGTGTCACAGCCAGTAATTGGTAAAACTGGAGTCAATTTTTGTGTTCTTTTTCCTATAAAAAATGAAAAATAAATAAACTCAGGTGTATTTCACTCTCAAGTCCCATGCAGTTTTGTTATACCATGCTGCCTCTCCCAGAAGACTTTTAGAAAGAACTGAGGTCTTGATTAGGATCAGGAGGGACCTGTGTCACTAGGGGAGATGCTCTTAAATCAGCCTTGATCAAAAATTAGTTTACTATCTTCAGCAAAGCACATTCCACTGATGACTTCTTATAACTTAGAAATAGCATCTCAAAGACATTTTTGTGTTCTTTTTTTTTTTAATGAGAGAGTATCTGAGACAGTGATTTTCAACTGTGGCTGTATCTTAGAAACTCCTGGGAGGTTTTAAAAAATACAAGTGTTAGGACTTCATCCCCAAAGGCATGAACATTTCTTTAAAAACTCATTAAGCTGCCAGGTGTGGTGGCGCATCTTTGTAATCCCAGTACTTGGGTAGCTGAGACAGGAGGATCACAGGTTCGCGGCCAGCCTCAGCTACTTAGTGAGGCCTTCCACAGCTTAGTGAGACCCTGTTTCAAAATAAAGAATAAAATAGGGCTGGGGGTGTAGCTCACAGGTAGAATGCCCCTGGGTTCAATCCCCAGTACCACACACACACACACCAAAAAAAAACTCATTAAGCTCCCGGAATCCAAATAAAATAAAATAAACTCCTTATGTTCTTTGTTGTAACTACTCAACTCTGCCATTATAACACAACTTGTTGACATATAATACAGTCATAAGTCAACAAATCGGCATGGCAGTGTACCAATAAAACTTTACATTGAGTATCAGGCAGCAGACTAGATTTGGTGTGCAGTAGTATTTTCTGACCCCCTGTTCTTATGTAATCAGGAGGTCTCTGGGAATATTGCTGTACAGTTGCTTTTTGTTTCTTCTTAAATTTCTTTGCAGCAAGAGAGAATTTTATTTTACATTTTAGAACTTTGTAGATCTTCCTTTTAAATTAACTATATTTAAAATGAACAATACTTTCTGTTTGAGGTATGGCAAAGTACCTGTTGATTCCATATAGAGCTAATAAACTCATTGGTTTCCATTTCTGTTTTAGTTGATTGACAGGACCAGGATAGTGATTGTCCCTTCTCTAAATCCAGATGGGCGAGAGCGAGCACAGGAGAAAGACTGTACTTCAAAGACAGGACAAACAAACGCCCGCGGCAAAGACCTGGATACAGACTTCACAAGTAAGACTCATTTTTAAGCCATTAAAGTACTTTGTAGATAATTCTCTTTCTCTTTGCTAGGAGATTGGTTGATCCTATTTTATAGATGGGTAATAGGGTATTTTCATATCTAGATTATGATTGTGAGGTATAAATGAATATAAATATCCAGAAAACATTTTAAAATTTTCTCATTTTTCCTTGGCAGAAGTAATTCAAGTTTTAAAAATAGAAATTCAGTTAATCTTATTGAGGTCTTGTACAGAAATGTGTATTCTGTCTTGCTCTACCCTTCTATATCACACACACACTGCATATGTATGTTGATTTGGAGAGGGCTATTTCTTATTTACTTAAATGGAATCACCAACTTTATGTATTATTCTGTAACTTTTTTCTTTAAATGTAACATTGACATCTTTCCATTTCAGTATTTAAATACTTTATGATACTGGTATTGGGGATTGAACCCAGGGACATTCTATCTCCAAACTATAACACCAGCCCTTTCTATTTTTTATTTTTGGAAACAGGTTCTCACTAGGTTGCTGAGAGTCTTACTAAGTCTTAAAAACCTTTATTTTGTTTATTTATTTATTTATTTAGTGTGTGTGTGTGTGTGTGTGTGTGTGTGTGTGTTAGTTACTGGGGATGGAACCCATGGGCATTTTACCTCTGGGCTATGTCCTCAGCCCTATTTTATTTTTTACTTGAAAACAAGGTCTCACTAAATTGCTGAGGCTGACTTTGAACCTATTATCCTCCTGTCTTAGCCTCCCAAGTACTGAGATTACAGGTGTGTGCCACCACACCCAGCTAATGTTTTTCATTAATGACACTTTATGCCATTAATATATGGAAATGCTCTGGTTTATTCAACCTTTTTTTTTTTTTTTTTGCTACTGGAGATTGAACCCAGGGACATTCTGCCTCCAACCTACACCCCCCATCCCTATTTTTTAATTTTTATTTTGAAACAAGGTCTTGCTAGGTTGATGAGAGTCTCACTACTTGTTGAGGCTGTCCTTGAACCTGTGATCCTCCTGTCTCAGCCTCCCAAGTACTGGGATTACAAGTGTGCACCACCACACCTGACTTATTCAACCATTTTCTAATGATGGACATTTAGTTTGTTTCTAATTTTTTGCTCTTTCAAACACTGCTGCAGAAAACACCTAGCTTTCTGAAAATCTTAACATCTTATTTTGTTTCAAAGGCAGGCAATATATCCCTAAGTTATTTTTGTAATATTCTATTGGTGCATTTTAATTGTACATGATAGTGAGATTCATAGTGATACATACATTCATATATGCACATAGCATTATTTGGTGTGTTTACTTCCCATACCTCCCCTGTCCCTTCATTTCTCCCTCCCCATACATGACAGGGTGATTCATAGTGACACATTCATATATGCATATAACATTATCTGGTCCATTTCCTTCCCTCCCTCCTTCCTCCCCCGATCCCTTCCTATTATTCTACTGATCTTTCTTCTAATTATTTTGAAGTCCCTTAAAATCCTTTTTTCTCTAGCTTCCATACCTAAGTTAGTTTTTTAAATGGTATGTATCCATCTTCTTTTTTTATTCAGTGAGAATTTTCTTAAACTTGCTTAGCATCATTAATGTATACACATTATCCTGAGGTATGTAGAACTCAGAATAACCTGTCTTGAGCTGGACGTGGTGGCGCACACTTGTAATCCCAGTACTTGGGAGTTTGAGACACAGGTCCGAAGCCAGCCTCAGCAATTTAGCGGGGCCCTCCGCAACTTAGTGAGACCCTGTTTCCAAATAAGAAATAAAATCGGGCTGGGGGTATAACTTGGAGGTAGAATGCCTCTGGGTTCAATCCCCAGTACCAAAAAAAAAAGAATAACCTATTTTGTAGAGTGCATCTTTCTTGCTTGAGATAGGGCTTATGGAGAAATAAATTTCTACAAATTTTGTAAGTTAGCGTTTTGATTATGTTCAAGTAGAGAATATTTTTAGATACTCATACTAAAATTTAGAGCTTGATATTTTATATTTGGCCTTTCTCTTTTTTAGATAATGCCTCCCAGCCTGAGACTAAAGCCATCATTGAAAATTTAATTCAAAAACAGGACTTCAGTCTTTCTGTTGCCTTAGATGGTGGTTCTGTGCTGGTCACATACCCATATGACAAACCAGTACAGACAGGTATGTAGAAAGTCATTTTACATGTATATTATTTAATCATAGGTAGGAAATTCCAAGTAAATAATGTCCCTTCTAAATTTTTTTAAATGGTAAGCACTTGAGCATACTCCAAGAGTAATAACCAACCTAAGAAGATTGTCCATACACATCAACAGTCCACACACTTAAAGAAGTCAGATCTAATGAAGACCTAGCTTTATTGAGTCTAGACATCTTATCCAAGTGTCTGTTCAATTTAATCCACAAGTATTTTTTGTAGCAATTATGTTGTGTACAGCCTGTGGGAATACAAAAGTGAATATGACACAGTAGCTGCCTCAGGAACCTCATATTATATGTAACCAAATGTTAACAGCAGAGTTGCCCTCCCCTGCTTTAAACCTTGACTGACAGGGTTGTGGTTAAGTAAACATTGCTGTTGAATCTCAATGGGGTCATAACATATGGAGATAGTTTGGATTGTTTTCAATGCAGCTTACAAGAAATGTTGTTACTAGGCCACAGTTGCTCTCCAATGAAGTAAGACATACCAAAACAAGTTTGTATTTTAGTGTGGTAGCCTGCTGTATAACCTCACTATTAGTACCTTTTAATGTAAGGAAAATATTTGTCTTCTATGTCTGGTTATCTTGGCCTAAACAAATCCATGTACCTATAATAACTCCTCAGTAAACCTCAGTGCAGTGCAAGACTTATTAGAAGGGGAAGATGACTGTGTATCCGTGATGTTGGATTTGGACAAAAATCTTTTTAGATTTCTCCACTGGCTTAAAATAGAATTTTTCTTTTTGCAGTTGAAAACAAAGAAACTTTGAAGCATTTGGCATCTCTTTATGCCAATAATCATCCATCAATGCATATGGGTCAGCCCAGTTGCCCAAATAAGTCAGGTAGGTATTTTTCCCTACTCTTTGTTGTTCATTGTTGTTAGGGTTGCTGTGGGGGAGGGAGGGTCTTGCTTTACGGTCTTGTTGGTCCTACATCTCTCAATGCTTTTATAGATGAGAATATTCCAGGAGGAGTAATGCGTGGAGCCGAATGGCACAGTCACCTGGGCAGCATGAAGGTATGCTTTACATAACACGGTTAGCATGAAATTATGAATATTGGCCACCAAATGAAAGAATAGGGAACTTTTCTGATACAGTAAAGTGAATGGCATCTGCCCCATGGCTTTCTTGACATGCGTAGGCTTAAATGAACCTGACAGTAATCTCCTTCAATTCCCACCACCCCCCTTTTGAGGGGATATTTTAACCACTTCTAATTGTACATTTTAATAATTTAATAATACTTAGAGTGTTGTACAGCCATAACCATATCTACTTCCAAAACTTCTACAGTGCCCCAAACAAAAATTCTGTAACCACTAAACAAAAACTTCTTATTCCACTCTCCTCGAAGCCCTGGTAACCTCTAATTTAATTTCTGTCTCTATGGATTTGCCTTTTCTAAATATTTCATGTAAGTGGACTTATACAACATTTAACCTTTTGTGTGACTTCTTTCACTTAATATAATGTTTTTAGAGTTCATCTATTTTGTAGCATCTATCAATACCTCATTTCTTTATATGGCCAAATAATATTTTATTTTATGTGTATACCACATTTTGTTTATTGATTCATTTGTTGATAGACACTTGGATTTTTCTACCTTTTGTTTTGGTGGTACTGGGGATTGAACCCAGAGACATTCTACCCCCAAGCTACACACCCAGCCCTATTTTTTATTCTTTATTTTGAAACAGGGTCTCACTAAGTTGCGGAGGGCCTCACTAAGTAGCTGAGGCTGGCTGCGAACCTGCGATCCTCCAGTCTCAGCCTCCCAAGTACTGGGATTACTAGCATGTGCCACCACGCCCGGATTTTTTCTGCTTTTGTGCAAATAATACTGCAGTGTACACTGACGTGCATGTATCTGTTTAACCTATTTTCAGTTCTTTTGGGTATATACCTAGGACTGGAATTATTTGATCATATTGTAATTCTGTGTTTAATTTTCTGAGTAATTGCCAAACTTTTCCATCACAACTGTACCATTTTACATTCCCACCAGCAATGTTCAAGAATTCCAATTTCTCCATATTCTCATCAACACTTGTTATTTTAATTGTGTCCGTCCTAGCTGGTATGAGGTGGTATCCTGTTGTGGCTTTGATTTGCATGTCTCTGATGGCTAATAAATATTGGAGCATCTCTTTGTTGGGGGGGTGGACTGGGGATTGAACCCAGAGCCTCTCACGTGCTAGGCAAGCACTGAGCTATATCCCTAGTCAGGCTAGCCTTGACCTTGTGATCCTCTTGCCTCAGCCTCCCTTGTAGCTGGGATTACAGGCGTGTGCCACCATACCTGTCTTTGGAGCATCTTTTCATGTTCTTAGTGGCCATTTGTATATCTTCTTTGGGGAAATATCCGTTCAGGTCTTTTGCCCACTTTAAAATTGGGTGATGCCGGGTGTGGTGGCGCACGCTTGTAATCCCAATACTTGGAAGGCTGAGACTGGAGGATCACAGCCAGCCTCAGCTATTTAGTGAGGCCCTCTGCAAAATTAGTGAGACCCTGTTTCAAAAATAAAGAATAAGCGTGGTGGTGCACGCTTGTAATCCCAGTACTTGGGAGGCTGAGACCGGAGGATCCAGGTTCGCGGCCAGCCTCAGCTACTTAGGCCCTGTTTCAAAATAAAGAATTAAAAAATAGGGCTGGGGGTGTAGCCTGGAGGTAGAATGCCCCGGAAGGAAGGAAAGAAGGAAGGAAGGAAGGAAGGAAGGAAGGAAGGAAAAAAATAGAGCTGGTGTGTAACTTGGAGATAGAATGCCCATGGGTTCGATCCCCAGTACCGCAAAAGAAAAAAAAGGTTATTTATCTTTTTGTTGTTCAGATGTGGGAGCTCTTTATATATTCTGCATATTAAATTCTTACCAAATATATGATTTGCAAATATTTTTTCTCTTTTTGTAGATTGTCTTTTTACTTTTTTGATCATGTTCTTTGTTGAACAAAGGTTTTTAATTTTGGTGAAGTCTAATTTATCTGTTTTTTGCTTTCTTGTGCTTTTATTGTCAGATCTAAGAATCATTGCCAAATCCAAACTCATGAGGATTTACTGCTATGTTTTCTTCTAACAGTTTTATTGATTTAACTCTTGATACAGTTTGAGTTCATTTTTGTATATGGTTGTGAGGTAGGAGTTCCGTTTCATTTGTTTGTCAAGATTGAGTTGTCCCAGCACCATTTGTTGAAAAGACAATTCTTCTTCCATTAAATGATCTTGGCACCCTTGTCAAAAGTCAGTTGACCAAGTTGGATGTGATGGCGAATGCCTGTAATCCCAGCTGCTCAACAGGCTGAGGCAGGAGGGTCACAAGTTCAAGGCCAACCTAATCAACTTAGTGAGACCCTATCTAAAATGAAAAATGACTGGGAATGTAACTCGGTGGCTAGGCTCTGGATTCAATCCCAATGTCTGTCTGTCTGTCTGTCTGTCTCTCTCTCTCTCTCTCACACACACACACACACACACACACACACACACACTCAACCATAAATGTGTGGGTTTATTTCTGGACTTTTGGTTCTGTTCCATTGGTCTCCATGTCTATCCTTATGCCAATACCACTGTTTTTGTTTTGTGTTGTTTTGTTTTTGTGATACTGGGGATTGAAACCAGAGGCATTCTACCTCTGAGCTATATTCGCAGGCCTATTTTATTTTATTTTTTTATTTTGAAACAGGGTCTCACTAAGTTGCTGAAGGCCTCACTAAGTAGCTGAGGCTGGCCGCAAATCTGTGATCCTCCTGTCTCAGCCTCCCAAGTACTGGGATTACAGGTGTGCACCATCACACCTGACTGCCATGAAGGTTTTGAACAAGGATATAGTGACACAGTCTGAGCTGTGTGATGGGAAAGTTGATCTCTTTAAAGTGAAGGAAGAAGAGATGGGGCCAGGGAGACTGGTTTGGAATAGTCTAGACAGGAAGTAATGAGGGCCTAGATTCAGGTAGTGGCAGTGGGAGAGGAGTCAAGGGATGAGATTGCAGAGATAGTAAAGGGTGGAGTTGACAGCTTTGGCAAATTACAGATGATAGTGAGATAAATAAGTCAAAGACAAGATTTCATGGCTAAGAAAATTAGTTAGTCCTATTAGTTGCATTACAAGCAAGAACAGGTCTGGGGGGAAGGTGGTGAGTGAAGTTTTTGAACCTGCCACACAAGCTGACCCGTGTCTGAATGAATGCTATATTGCAGGCAGTGGCTATTGTCATCAGCAGGCTGGGTTGAGGGTCTCGGAGGACAAGGGCCTGTTCTTTTATCTCCAGGGCTCTAAGAGCAATGGTGAAATTCCAGGGTGTAGAGGGAAGCTGGCTGTCTGCATGTATTGATTCATTCATCCAACAAACCCTAATAAACCCCTCTACCTAGCAGGCACTGTGGTAAGCACTGGAACTATCAAAATGATTTAGACAGTCCCTGTTCTCAAGGGCTCTCTTAGGAGTTGTGTTTTGGACCCACTATGACACAAAGTGGTTTATTTATATTTGCCATAAAATGTATTACACATTCTTTCCGTACATCACTTGGATTTTCTTTTTATTCCATTTACTCAAATTGTTATCATTTTTACCTTTACTTAATACTTTTCCTGCATTTGATTTGGACTTTATATTCCAGGATTACAGTGTCACCTATGGCCATTGCCCAGAAATCACAGTATACACAAGCTGCTGCTACTTTCCCAGCGCAGCGCAACTTCCTTCCTTGTGGGCAGAAAATAAAAGGTCTCTTCTTAGCATGTTGGTGGAGGTGAGTCTTTCTTTCGTTTTTGACTAGAAGCACGCTCTTAGGTGTATGTTTAATGAAAACTTTTATCAAAACATTGTTTTCATCTTTTATTAAAAATTTGTTATTTTAAGCCGGGTGTGGCGGCGCACGCTTGTAATCCCAGTACTTGGGAGTCTGAGACAGGAGGATCACAGGTTCCAAGCCAGCCTCAGCAACTTAGCGAGGCCCTCTGCAACTTAGTGAGACCCTGTTTCCAAATAAGAAATAAAATAGGGGGGTATCTTAGAGGTAGAATGCCTCTGGGTTCAATCCCCAGTGCCACAAAATAAAAAGAGAATAAAAAATAGGGCTGGGGGTATAGCTCGAAGGTAGGAGGCCCCTGGGTTTAATCCTCAGTACCACCAAAAAAAAAAAAATTGTTATTTTAAAGGTATGTAACCGGGTGTGACTGGAGGATCCGGGTTCGCGGCCAGCCTCAGCCACTTAGTGAGGCCCTCTGCAACTTAGTGAGACCCTGTTTCAAAATAAAGAATAAAAAATAGGGCTGGGGGTGTAGCTTGGAGGTAGAATGCCCCTGGGTTCAATCCCCAGTACCGCAAAAAATAAATAAATAAATAAAGGTATGTAGAGTTTTGCTCATTTTATATTGCCTAAATAGATACCAAACTTCCACATGTCTGAAATCAGCTTTCATTTGACCTTGTGAAATGTTGCAGATTCTTCAGTCTATCACACATTATTACTGGAGTCAGAGTACTGTGGTGGGAAGGAAGTCATTCAAGGCATTAGAAGGGTGGGTTCTAATGCTTTAGGCCTTGATCTATCAGATTCTCTTTTCTCCTGTCTCCATCCTTGTGACTCTGAAGCACTGAGTGACTAGCAAATGTGATGAGGGTCAGTGGGGAAGGAGAAATAAGCCAGGCTTGCAGGGGTGTGTGTGTGTGTGTGTGTGTGTGTGTGTGTGTGTGTGAGAAGTATTTGTTTGTTTTTGGTCTTGCCTCTAGAATATCTGGCATTATGAAAACATAAGTTTATATTTTAATCATTTCTTCCAGGTTCACAAAGGCGTTCATGGATTTGTTAAAGATAAGACTGGAAAACCAATCTCAAAAGCAGTCATTGTACTCAATGAAGGAATAAAAGTACACACAAAAGAAGGAGGCTATTTCCATGTACTGTTAGCCCCAGGTGTCCATAACATCAATGCCATTGCTGATGGGTACCAGCAACAACACTCACAGGTCAGACCTCACATTGAGTAGTAGTATGTAGTCTTATTGTTAATAATACTTCTGTTTTATTTTGAAACTCTTGTTAGGAAGCATGAAAGGAATCAAGAAATAAAAATATGACCATTTCTTTATTATATGATCTTATTATCTTCTTGTTGCCCCTTTCATGACAAAAGGGAATTTTTTATAGCATTTTGTATACTTTAGATAACAATGAATCATCTTCTTGGTTTGCTGTCAAGGCCCTGGGAGTGCAGCAGGGAGACAGTCTACTTTAAATAAACTTTTTCATAATTCTTGCCCTTTATTCTTTCAGGTCTTTGTGCATCACGATGCAGCTAGTTCTGTGGTTATAGTCTTCGACACAGATAACCGGATATTTGGCTTGCCAAGGGAGCTTGTGGTAACTGTATCAGGTAAAGAAATTTTAGTATTTAATAGATGAAGTTAAAACCAGTCTTGCTGTTTCAATGTGAGAGTGGATCAGTCCCATAATCACCTGAGCTAATCATTTTTTTCTTAATGTCTCTTTATCTAAACCTGATTTTCCCAAGCCACTATTTTCCCATGTGTTCGCCTGGCTTGACTAACCCTTACTTTATCAGGTCTGTGCTCCGATGTCACCTCCACAGAGGGGCCTTCCATGATCACCCTAGCTAACATAGTACCCCAGTGACTATCTCTTCCCCACTTTTTTCCATCATAGCACTTGTAACTACCAGATACCATATTATATATTTACCCATTTGTTTGTCTGTATTCAATCTCTCTCATTAAAATATAAGCTGTGGGAGCAGGGAGTTTATCTGCATCCCCAGAACCTAGAATCACGGTTGCAGGTAGCAGATTTGTGTGTGTGTGTGTGTGTGTGTGTGTGTGTGTGTGCGTGTGTGTGTGTGTGTGTGGTACTAGAGATTGAACTCAGGAGTATTCTACCTCTGAACTATACCCCCTGCCCAATTTTATTTTCTATATTAAAACAGGGTCTCACTAAGTTGCTGAGGTTGTCCTCTAACCTATGAGCCTCCTGTTTCAGCCTCCCAAGTACTGGGATTACAAGTGTGCGCCACCATTCTCAGCTAGCCGATCTTAATGAAGACTTATTGAATGAGTGAATGATATGCTTTATGTTAAGGTCACGAGTTCCTAAGACTTATATTAGTTCTGGTTTTCCAAGCTCCCGGAAAAAGGAAAACTTTGTTTTTTTTCAGGGTTAATTTGTGCCATTGTTTAAATTACTGAAAGCTTAGGAAAACAAAATATGTGATAAAATAAATACTCTGCTGTATTTTATCTATTTAACACAGAGAACCTTGGTTCATTTCTCAGAGAACCTTGGTTCATTTCTAAGTGAAGCTTGGACTTGAGGCAAAATAACCAAGTTTTATTACAGGGTGTATATGGGAGAGATCCTCAGTGGAGAGAAAGTGGTATATTGGTGTCTCAATCAACAATCCCACTGCTGTAATCCAAAACAACTGACCACACAATTAGAGGAAGGAAGATTTATTTGCTCACAGTTTTGGAAATTTTAGGGTTTTAGTCCATGTCAGGCCCAGTCTGTGGAGCTCAGAGCATGGCAGTGGGAAGCAGAGAGGGGGAGATCAAGGGCTCTGCTCTTACATTGTGGAGGCCAGACGCAAGAGAATGCGCAAGGGACCCTATATAATCCCCGAGGCAACACCCCTAGGGACCCACCGCTTCCAGACACACTCTACCTGCCTAGGTTAACTACCCCCTAAACCCACCACAATTGATTTATCCACTGAAGAGATAACAACCCTTATGACTTAATTATATCAACTGAAAACTAATACATGAGCCCCTCAGGGGACATTTTATACCTAACCATAGCAGTTGGGATCATGGTGTAATCATAGGGTCTGTTATGGAGTGCTTAAAGAGTTCTTAACTTGAATAAGATAATGTGTGAATAACAGATGACCCAGCCATCTACAAGTGATAAACACAGGAGCTAGAATTGGGCCATGGTTTACATCTGGCTCTGCCACCCATTAGCTATCGTAAACTTAATTATTATCATTATTATTATTGGTGGTGGTGGTTACTAGGACTCTTATTTTAATAACCTTATATACAATTTTTTTTTTTTTTGCGGTACCAGGGATTGAACCCAGGGGCATTCTACCTCCGCACTACACCCCCGACCCTATATTTTCATAATTTATTTTTGAAACCAGGTCTCATGAAGTTGCGGAGGACCTCACTAAGTAGAGAGAGAGAGAGAGAGAGACAGGGAGAGAGAGAGAGAGACAGAGAGAGCTGAGGCTGGCCGCGAACCCGGATCCTCCGGTCTCCGCCTCCCAAAGTACTGGGATTACAAGCATGCGCCACCACGCCTGGCCTCCTTATATACAAATTTAAAATAAAAGAGGGGCTTGGGATGAACTGAAAATTCACTAGAAAGGAAAAGTGGAAGTCATTGATTGATAAAGAGCAGGTTGTAGAACAACAGTGTAACTCACTGTGGTAAAAGAAAAAATGCATGTATATGTACATGCATAAAGAAAGATCTAGGAGGCCGGGCGTGGTGGTGCACACTTGTAATCCCAGTACTTTGGGAGGCGGAGACCGGAGGATCCGGGTTCGCGGCCAGCCTCAGCTCTTTCTCTCTCTCTCTCTCCCTGTCTCTCTCTTTGTCTCTCTCTCTCTCTCTCTCTCTACTTAGTGAGGCCCTCCGCAACTTCGTGAGACCCGGTTTCAAAATAAAGTATAAAAAATAGGGCCGGGGGTGTAGCGCGGAGGTAGAACGCCCCTGGGTTCAATCCCTGGCACCGCAAAAAATAAATAAATAAAAGAAAGATCTAGGAAAATATGCACTAATGTAATTAAAAATTATCTCTGGGTAATAGTAATGCAAAGATGTAGAGTTTTTTGGTATTGGTTTTTGTTATTTTTGTTTATCTATATTTTCTAACTTTGTATACTGTACATGTACTACTTCTATAATAACAAAATGTTCTTAAGTACATGAAAAAAAATAAATAAATGAGGGGCATATTATTATTATTTTTTTTTTTGGCGGTACTGGGGATTGAATGCAGGGGTATTCTACCTCCGCGCTACGCCCCCGGCCCTATTTTTTATACTTTATTTTGAAACCGGGTCTCATGAAGTTGCGGAGGGCCTCACTAGGTAGAGAGAGAGAGAGACAGGGAGAGAGAGAGAGAGAGACAGGGAGGGAGAGAGAGAGAGAGAACGCTCGTGCGTGCGCGCGCATGCGCGAGCTGAGGCTGGCCGCAAACCCGGATCCTCCGGTCTCTGCCTCCCAAAGTACTGGGATTACAAGCGTGCGCCACCACATGAGGGGCATATTATTAAAAGAACCATTGTAAAGCCAGGCATGGTGGCACATGTCTGTAATCCCTGTACTTGGGAGGCTGAGACATGAGGATTGTAGGTTCTCAGCAAGCCTCAGCTACTTAGTGAGGCCCTCTGCAACTTAGTGAGACCCTGTTTCAAAATAAAGAATAAAAAATAGGGCTGGGGGTGTAGCTCGGAGGTAGAATGCTCCTGGGTTCAATACCCAGTACCACAAAAATAAAATAAAATAAAATAAAATAAAATAAAATAAAAAGGGCTGGGGGAGCCGGGCATGGAGGCTCACACTTGTAATCCCAGTACTTGGGAGGCTGAGACAGGAGGATCGCAGGTTTGTGACCAGCCTCAGGAACTTAGTGAGGCTTTCTGCAACTTAGTGAGACCCTCTTTCCAAATAAAAGTAAAATAGGGCTGGAGGTGTAGCTCAGAGATAGAGTGTCCCTGGGTTCAATGTTTAGTACCAAAAAGAGAGAGAGAGAGAGCCATTGTAAGTAGCTGCTGATTGATATCCTTAAAGTATACATGCCCACATCGGTGGTTTTTGTTCGGCAGGGGCAACTATGTCAGCATTGATCCTGACAGCTTGCATTATTTGGTGCATCTGCTCAATCAAGTCTAACAGACACAAGGATGGCTTTCATCGGCTCAGGCAGCATCATGACGAGTATGAAGATGAAATTCGCATGATGTCAACCGGCTCCAAGAAGTCCCTCCTAAGCCATGAGTTCCAGGATGAAACGGACACTGAAGAAGAAACATTATATTCCAGCAAACATTGAAAAATACACTTTGCCTATCTCCCAGCATAAGTACCAAGCAAAATTTCAGTTCCTCTTGGGAGACACTACATTAAGAAGAGAGACTATGTTGCTTTTTCAAAGAGCCTTGGGAAGTTAACTTGCTAAATCTGTATTCTCTGTGAATTTCTCTGGCAGTTTTGAACTTCCCTTCCTTGAAGTACTCAGCCTTTTTAAAAAATCTGATTTCTATTTATGCAGCAGAGATGGGACAGCCACTTTGTTTTCCTTTTTAATTTAAGACAAGCTATTTGGAGCTTATGTAATGACAGCATAAAGCCAACTAGCAGATGTTGTATTTTGCACATCAGGTGTTTACTAGTGGCTTTAGCTTTTTTTTTTTTTTTTAAAGGCCAAAAGAATCCAGAAACATTAAGGCAGGGACAGCAGTCAGATTCTGACATAAAGCTTTAAAAACTCGAGTTTTTTCTCAACCCTCTGAGGAGTACTCTTCTCTAGTTATTAAATAGCTGGAGTTTCTCTTATTCAGGTTTAATGGAGGTTGAATGACTTTTAAACATATATAACATTAGGAAATGAATAAATGGGCTTCCGCATTTGTCTTTCTACCTGTTTCCAGGCTAGATCAGAACTGGTGGGCTGTGCTCTAAGCAGGATTTTACTACCTCTCTTGTAGGGTTTAGCAGTGTTCTATATCCCCCATTTTAAGGGAGAACTCATGGACTTTATTGTGAAAGATCTAAATGTCCACGTGAATGGAGCTGAGAGGGAAATCTATCAAATGCTGAAACTCATGTTGCCTGTCTTTTAACTTGGTAAAAACCCACAGGTGCTGCTGCTTTTATCTGTGAAGCACTAGTTTATTCTAGGAATGCCTGATTCTTTAATATTTCCTAAATTTGAACATTTTTCTATATTGTACACTTACAGTTTTCAGATGACCCATCCATCTACAAGATCTGACTTCCACTGAATATATCTGAAAGTGTGGAAGAGACCTACTTGTACATTCTTAACCTACATTTGAACACAAAAAAATCTACACTTTGTGCTCCGGCCTGAGCCTTCACCCTGTAATAGCATACTCTTATTGAAAAGGCTGGTCTTGTTCACCAGTCCTCTGCTAGTGATTGGGTTCTTTGTCCTGCTGTTTCATTTCTGTCTTTCTTTCCCTTCCTTCCTTCCTTCTTTTCTTCCTTCCTTTTCTTCCTTCCTTCTTTTCTTCCTTCCTTCCTTCCTTCCTTCCTTCCTTCCTTCCTTCCTCCCCCCCCCTTTTTTTTTGACCATCCAATTTTGTTGAGTTTAGTTGAAAGCTTTTAATTATGGCTCCCTCCATTTAAAAAAAAAAGTAAACTACAGACTGCCGTATGATATAACACTGTGGTGTGACAGTATCATCTTCACTGCCAATCAGGCAGAGACCTGAAAGGTTTGCATTGTATCATGTCTGTCTTACACTAGTCAGTGGAAATGATACTTTTTGTCAGTGCGAGTCTTACCAATGATCTAATGGTTTAATACTGAATGTTTTAATGGCCAAGTTGCTGCTGAACTTGTACTAAATCAGGGGATCAAAAACTAGCTCTCATTTTTTTTTTCCAAATTGTGTTCCACATCCATTCATGTATCAGTTATCCCAAAGCTTCCGTGTGGAGTGGTTCTCTCCATTCATATAGGTCATTCAACCAGGTTTCGTGGGAAATGCACCCAAACTGGCTTTATAAAATAGGGGTTTTTGTTTAGCAGGAATAATAAGCTCATCAAATCTGTTAGTAAGCGACTGTGGTAAGTTTGGGGGGCTGAAGGTTGAGCCATTTTGGTGTTCATCCTGACACTAGCACCTCAATTCTGCCACCCCACTCTCCTGTCACCACATGCACAGAACAGTTTGTGGGTCGCTAATGTTTAATGAAATATACATGATCTGATTTCTGCTAGTAACACTTTACATTTTCTTAAGGATGTGATGTATTGCTCTTTTTCAGCTTTATTTTTAAGAGTGCAAAGTCAGAAAACCAACAAGGGGCCTAGGAATGCTGGCCTTGCGTGGGACATTGCAACTAGAAAAGAAACCAAGTTGATGTGACAGCCTTTGCTTTATTAGCAATGGTTTTCACTAGAGGATACCTTTACATTTACTTCTTTCTTGAATTAAACATGTCTTTAACATACATCTCAGTGACTGAAGGCCATGCCTTTTAAGTATGTATAATTTTTTTTTTTTTAGAAATGAACATACAGATAGCTCTTTTAGCAGTTTTTTTCCTGAAAGGAAAACCAAATTCTACTACAAGTCTTGAATCCTTTAATGAATTTCTAAATAATTCATTTAGCTGGAAAACAAGGCCTTCTCAAGCTGTGTTACCTATGGACATGAATGTACAGGACCCATGACTACTAAGACTGTGTTCTCAGCCCTGCTCTGTCTTTCATGTGTGGCTCTAATCTTAGACCACATTCACAGTTGAAGGCATTGAAGCCATATGGGATGGAGAACACATTTCTTCAGTGTTTCTCCTAGAGACTTTCTATTTCCTGGGAGTCACATAGGCAAGTAAGTATCACAGTATTAAGAAATTTGCCCAAATCTGAGTTGTGCCTTCGCTTACTCACAAGGCATAGTTTTGTCCTGGTGATCGGCTTATGAGCCTTTTCCAAACCTCCCAGCTCCTTAATAAAAGCAAAGTATTAAGTAGGTGATGTTCAAAGTGTCCGCCTGTGTAAATGTGCCTGTTCTGATGATGTAGTTCAGTAAGATGAGCCCAAGTAATTTCAGAGGGGAAGACTGGTTTTGGTGTACTGAGTGGGATTCCATCCAGTTGAGGACTGCTTGCAATTCTCATTGATGGGAATTTGCTTGGGGATTTTGTTATCTTCCAGAAAGGAAACGTATTGTATTTTTGGCCCAGTGTGTTTGATTGGTTAATCTTTGGTAACTTTCATCTTAATGGGACTTGCTAAATTAGTGACTATTGAAATTCAAACTAATTATGAGTTGACAAATAAATAAAAGATAGTGCTTATGTCTGAGCATATTGTGTTTCTGAGCTAACACCAGGTTACTCAGTAACTGTGACCTGCTCCTCCATTTCTACTACTTATTCTCAGCATTAAAAGTTTTATCTTCTGTTGCCAGAAATACATGTGTGCCAGATTTTGTCCCTGCTGTATTAAAAGCTTCTTGGCTATGAATGCTAAAATAGTGCCCTACCTTATGGTTCTCTGATGGAACTGTTTTAACAGTGGCAACCAGTTTCCCTATGTTTTTGCTTTAATGTTATTGCTGAAAATCCTACTATGGTTGATGTTCAGTGATTTTCTATCCACTTTCAGATAACTCTTTGGGTTTCTGATTTGTTTTAATTAAAGCAAATGGGGGGGATGGTAATTAGAGTCCTTGATTAATGTCAGCCAAACAATGGATTTCTAGTTCACGAAGCTCTCTCCCAACCCCCAGTTCTCCTATTTTTGGCAATAATTCATTAATGATTCCACTTGACTTTGAGAATATTGTACTGATTGATTTTGATTGGACAGAATACATTATGAAATTTGAAAGTAGGTTACCATTTTGAGGCAATTGGGTGAAAATTATGTAAATGTGTATGATTATGATTTTTAGAAATGGTGTCACATGAATGTCCTTCCTACATTCTGTGCTGGCCGTGCTGTGGGTTTTCTGGAGGTAAACATAATGGTATTTTTTATGCTTCTTTTCACTTCTCTGTTTTTTCAGAATGATACTCCCCAACTCCAGAACTCTCTCTAGCTGTTTCTATAACATGCCCAGCACCCACTCATCTCAAGCGCTCCAGTTTTCTGTTTATTTCATGCACTGTGCCTTCAAAATGAAAATTTTTAAAAGGGACTTTAAATGAAGTTGAATGGTAGTTTTAAAAAAGTCAATCTGTGTAACTTATGTGAAATCTAACTGTAATGAGGTCCTTTCTGTTTTTTATATGTAAACAGATCTACTAATCCTGTATAAAAGTTATTTTATGATGTCTGTCTTTCTTTGTGTTTTGTCTCCTAATATTTTACCAAAATCAATATACAAGTGAAAGTCGTAGGTCCAATTTGGAAGTTATATATTTGTTTTTCTACCCATCCTAGGGAAGGGAAATATAATCAGGATGGGAATACAGGGTGTTACTTATAGAACGTTTCTGTCTTTACGAATTGACTCAAAAGAAAGCCTTGTTTCTGAAAATATTATTCATGTCATAGAGTAGCCACAGTTCTCTTTTCCATTTGTAGCTCAACCAGATGGATAGATGTTCAGTCATTCCATAATGACAGCACTAGCAGTAGCAACCCAACATCTTAACAGTGTACCCACTCCCCATCTATCCCATGCCCTAGCTTTAGGATCAAGAAAAGTTGCAAGGTAGCCGGGTGTGGTGGCGCAGGCTTGTAATCCCAGTACTTGGGAGGCTGAGACCAGAGGATCCAGGTTCGCAGCCAGCCTCAGCTACTTAGTGAGGCCCTCTGCAACTTAGTGAGACCCTGTTTCAAAATAAAGAATAAAAAATAGGAGCCTGGCATGGTGGCACACGGTCTGGGGTGTAGCTCGGAGGTAGAATGCCCCTGGGTTCAATCCCCAGTACCACAAAATAAATAAGTTAATAAATTTTTTAAATGCGGGGGGGGGGGGAGGCTGGAA